>JABGLZ010000896.1:0-30426 GCA_014705045.1 Colletotrichum theobromicola | reverse complement strand
CCCCCCCCCCCCCCCCCCCCCCCCCCCCCCCCCCCCCCCCCCCCCCCCCCCCCCCCCCCCCCCCCCCCCCCCCCCCCCCCCCCCCCCCCCCCCCGCACCGGGGCAGGACATGGACGAAGGAAGTGGAGGAGGGCGCTGCGCGCTGATGAGTACAGTAGCAGGCAACAGCAGATTCCTTCCATTGCGGCGTAAAATCAGGGCCCATACCGGGCACCTCCTGACAATAGCCCCACGCCAGCGCACTAATCGGTTCTCAGTCCCAGGGGCTGACTATCTATATTCTATCTGCTATACTGATTAGTATGCTATGTCTATAGATATAGTTATAATCTTTTCTATCTAAGAATAGAGCTATAAAGATCTAACGCATAATATATAATAAGGTATAAAAGTAAGTAAACTAAATACTAAAGTAGCTTTAATAAATAACTTAAGAAGTAAATATAAAAGTGTTATACTTAATATAAAGAAAATATTATTTTTCTTAGTAAGAATTAAGAGAAATAAATAAAGTATTAATAACTTTTTATAATAAGTTTTAATTATTAAAGTTATTAAAACTTTTTATAAAAAAAGTAAAAAAATAATAAGTATTAAGTATTTTTCTATTAAATATAATAATAAGCTAATAAGTTAATAATAGTTATAATTTTTAAAACATAATAAGTATTCACTTTTAAATAGTTTTTAAAATTTATAAAAGTTTTAATCTTATAATAAATAAAGATTCGTTATAAACACTAATTAATCTGATATCAATAATATTTCTATTTTTTATATTAGTTTTTAAAAATAAACTATATTATTATTACTCTATAAAGAAATAACTTTATAGAAATTTTATAAAAAGTAAAAATAAGAAAGGATAAATTAAAAAGAATACATTCTTATTAAGTTATTATAAAGTTTTAGAGTAAATAATATATTAATTACTAAATTACTCTATTAAAGGCTTTAATAATAGTTCAAATTATATAAGAAGCAAGACTTAAGTAGAAGAAAGTAATATATTAAGACTAATACTAAAGAAATTAATTATAAACAAAAGGCTACTCGCACCCTAATGTAGGGGGAGGGGGAGCCGTGGAGATCTAGAGAGGGACGGACGACTTAATAAGGGACGAGGGACCTAAAGAGATAGGACTGGGTGGACGGGATGCTCAGCCACCGGAGGGGGCCTTGGAGTGGTTTCGTTTCCGTGAGGTGACTTTCTGGCCGCTACCTAGGGTGCCTACGTAGGTACTGCGTAGCTAAGGTACCTACCTCACTGCATAGTAGGTAGGTTAGGCAAGAAAGGTGCCCCGGTGCAGCAGTGCACAACACAACACACGCCTGGCAGCACAGCACACAGCACCCCTGGCGTTGGTGTTGGCATTGACAGGGGATGGGTATGGAGATACTTTGGCGACCCTCTTCCCATTCCCCTACCTTTACCCATCTTTTGCACGCCTGTCTTCCTTGCATCCTCACCCACCACCTATCTAAGGTAGCCAGCCTACCTTACCTATTCGTACCCGCGCAACATCATCCCGTCCAATCTTTCCCGGCTGCGCTTGCGTCTGCACCACCACCACCACCACCACTCCTCACCCGGTCAGACACTTTCACACACCTGTCTGCCGTTTCTCCCTCGCTCGCCCCTCCTCAGATTCCTCTACTCTCACCATCCGCTTTTTCTCCGACACCCCATCGAAAACGACTTCTCCATCTATCCAACACTACCGACTCTGCGAACCGAACAGTACAGCCGATCCCAACGTTCAACTGCATCGAGCGCGAACGAACCGAGTATACCGACACAACACGAGGCCAGGCGAGGCCAGGCGAGGCGACTACAGCGGAGCCCCAAGATGCCGAGATTCTAGAACACAATCTTGTGTTTCTCTTCTCTTCTTTCCTGTGTGCGCCTGTTGTCCATTCAGTCCCAATTCGGCTTCAGCGTCAACAACACTCGTCCATTGCGACTCCATATATAGGTTTGAAACATGCGAATTCATCGCAAAGCTCTTCCACGACACCAGCCAGACGCTCCTCGCGCACAAAGACATGAGACCTCTCCTTATTGTGGGCATGGAAGACTTGCCCCTTCGCTACCACTCGAACCTATGACATCTTCACGTCCGCTGCCGACCCCGAACCAGACCGCTCGCTCGTTTCCCCGAGAATACCGATATTTTGCTTCCTTTTTCGCGATGGACTCGGGCCGTTCACGACCGCGATTACGGCCGCTGCACTCGCGGTTCCTCAGCGGTGCCTCCAACATTCTCGGCATGCTTCTCATCACATTTGTCTGCCTACTCCTTCAACCAGTTGCCGCCGTCTTGATCCCTTTTGACAACTGTCTTGACAGCTCCTACACACAAGCCCAGACCGACACTGGCGTCCCTAATCTGCAATGGAATGCCCTCTTTGTTGACGCTCGATTTGACACCGAAGATTCCACACACAATCTTCAAATTGTTGTCTGGGGAAATGTCACAGGCTCATATACTGTCAAGACTAACGACACAGTCCCCGGCCCAAATGACCCCTCGTGGACTGACCCCTCAAGTATATTTGGCAAAATACTTGAAAGACCTGACGACAAAAATCTTACGACTCTTCAGACCAGGGTCAATGTGTTGAGCTATCAGCCATTCTACAACAGAAGCGCGTTCTGTAACGACAGTCTTGTCAACGGATCCTGCCCCCTGGCCCCTGTTTTCAAGACGGTGTAAGCTGCCCTGATGCATGTCAAGTTCGGAAAAAGCTAACCAAACATCAGCGAGAGCCCGTGGGGTAATTTGCCGTCGGTGAACTTGACCCAGGACTTTAACTCTTCCTACGCTTTTTCGTCATTTGCTTCGACGTTCCTAGTCCTGTACGGCAACACAGCTGCCACACAGATCAGCTGCGTATCGGCAGTCGTGACCCCTGATCTGGGCAGTCTTGCAACACTTTTGCGCTACCTGCCACTCGTCGTCCTACTCTTCGTCGGGTTTGCAACCATGTTCGCATCCGTCTTTAGCCCCTGGGGCTCGACAGATATTTTTCACTGGACGACAAATTACGGCCGAGACGAGGATTTGCTGCGCTTAGTAACGCCTGGTTTCGGGGACTGTCTCCAGTACATCCAGTTTATTGCACTTACCGGTGGCTTGTCAATCAACTATCCTGGATTCTACCAGCCAGTTGCAAGCCAGGTAGGCTGGTCAGCATTGATGTTCAACGAAAGTTTTGTGAGCAAATCGCCAGGCTGGCAGGCGATTCAGGATGGCATATATGTGACGAATGCCACATACGGACTTCACCGATATGCTCAGATGATTGGTATGACCGATGTCGAGGACATTTGGGCCGGTACAATGGTTTGGGTATGCGTCATCGTGGGGGCCCTTTTCGTTTTAATCCAGCTTGGCTTCTTTTTCCGTTGGGTATTTCGACTTATCAGCAACACTCCCGAAGAGGATCTCCGCGCCAAGAATATTCCGTTCTCAATCGGCAATATCGTTCGGGTCGTCTTCAACTACCTGCTACTGCCCATTGTCGCCCTTTCGACCTTCCAACTTGTTGTCGCTGGCCAGTCCCAAGAATTTGCTGTTGCGTTGGCTGTTATCACTTTGATCATCTTGATCTGCTTCGCCGCATGGTTGCTGTACTTGATTTTCAAGACGCGGCCAAGAGCAGTTCTCTTTGACGATCTGCCAACGGTACTTCTTTACGGACCTCTCTACAACACATACTCAGACGAAGCCGCGGCGTTTGCCTTGATACCGGTTATTCTGACGTTCATTCGTGGTATCACCATCGGAGCTGTGCAGCCGGTTGGCATTGCGCAGATTGTCATTCTCGCGATATGCGAGGTCATCTACGTCTTGACCCTCCACGCGTTCCGGCCTTTCCAGTCTCCGACATCGATGAATGCATATCACACCCTTTTCTCGGTGCTTCGCTTCGCTACCGTCATGCTGATGGTAGCTTTTGTTCCTCAAATGGGGGTGACTGAAGGGCCAAAGGGATGGATTGGGTACACCATCTTGCTGATCCACGCGTGTGTTTTGGTTCTAGGATTTATGCTCAACGCTATCCAGACAATCATCGAAGTCACAGCACGTCTCCTCGGTGCTGGCGGTGACGACACCCGGGGTTTGCAGCGAGGCGGCTTATCCAAGATTTTTGGCATGCGACAGTTGCAACGGCGCACTTCTCGACGAAACAATGGGCCTTCCCGAGCAAGTCAACTATCAACCACCGGCATGCTTGACGCAGACGAAACGTCGAAGACTGGGTACGTGATGCGCGGCGGTAGGCTAAGGAGCGAGTCGGCAGGCAGCGGATTTCTACTCAGAAGCCAACATCGCAGCTCTTCAGCCCTTGACAGCATCGATCCCTACTCCGGGCAGGTCCGGAATCTTGACAGTGGTAGCAATTTCACTCCAACAACTCCAGGTGAAGTCAGCACCTTCTCATTTCTGCCGTCGCCTGCTGCAGCAACCCGACCACCAGCTGCGGTCACGGTGGAATCTGCTGACCCTTACTACCGGCCTCCACGACGCCGCGGAGACACACTCAACGGCTCATCCACCTCGCTGAACAGACAATCAGTGGCCGAGTCGCGTCGTTACAGTCAAGCAGGCACACATTTAGCGGATGCGACAGCCGACCTTGAGGCCCAGCTCTCGAGAGGACCTACACCGGCCCCTCAGGCCATTAACTTAACACCGAGGGCAGATTATTCGACGAGAGAGGTAGACTTTTACTACGGCGTCAGAGGCCCGGCGCTCAATTCGGAAGGAGTGGGCCGCAAGCTTGGAACCGGTCCAGCTGACCCTACTGGTCCTATGTCCTCGGCCGCTGGATGGTTCCGTAATTTCTTTGGGGGCAAAACTAAGGAAAAGGGCAAAGGGTTTGAAGTCGTGCGCAGCTCTAGGATGCCGCCTGCCATGCGCGCAGCAGCTGATGCAGAGTACGAGGCTGAGCCTCCGCCGGAAGGCATACCTGTGGCCATGGGCGTCCTGAGGAACGGGCCGATCGAGTCAGACGACGACGAACCCAAAAACAAGGCGACTCAGAAGCATGCCGACAACACGGAGAATGCGGAAAACTCGGACAACCTGCTCAACGACGACGGAGTTTCAGTTGTGTCATCGGACTCGGAGACCGAGACGGTTAGCATTCCGAAGGTTTCTGACGCACCGCCTATGCTTCCCGGCATCGCGAGTTCGGGCAGTTTCAAGCTCCCTAGTCGTGTGGCGTCCAAGGCAAGCCGACAGGCGTCTCAGAAACACCGGCGCCAGTCAACGGAATCAGATATCCCCGAAATTCCAAGAAAAAGCTCGAAAAGGGACTCGGCCTTGCTTCGTGGACATTCGCCTACGCCATCATTCAACTTGATTCCGCCAACCTCGCCCACAGGGCCTCTCTCTGGCCCGCCTGATAGCGAGATGCGAACGCCTGGCAGCTTGCCCTCGTCTTCAAATCCCGGTCGTCTTCCTTTTGAGCGTTCCAATTCTCACCAGAAGCGTCTTTCATCCAACGGATCGTCAATGGAAGAGTTCAATATTCGCAGAACGCCAAGTACGGAGCGGCCAACAAGCTACGGCGTGGTTGCACAACATAGCATCAGTCGAGTGGACCCTGGGTCGGACCAGCAGGTCGATCTACTAGGCACCTCGGCAGAACTCGTCGATGAACGAGGTCTTTCGAGCCGGAGCTCCTCAGCGGAAGGGCGGGCCCGCTAGCAGTATATCCCACTCTATTGTGCATTTCTTGTTTTATCTCTTTAATTTATTTCCATCAACACGGGGATCACTCAGTTAGTGCATACGATATATAGATCCAACCGGGCGGAAAACTCGGAACTGCTGGTTGCTGAGAAAAATGATTGTTGGTTGGGAAAGGAGTCCGGTTTGCATGATTTTTAGCGACGGCGTCATAAAAACTGGATTAGGCTGGTATGTATTAGGCGGTCGGATGTTGTGCTTGAAATATGTCTCGGAGGACTTGGAGAGGCTTGGGCTCGGGCGAGAACTGTATCTAGTCATGAAGCTTCCTCGCGAAGGTCAATAGTCCCAATGCAATAGCTTAATAATCGCTCATGTCTAGCGCAACTTAGTCTTCGGCAGACATGGGAGCATGGCGTCTTGCATGACAGGATGCACCCCATCGCCACAGACTCGTGAAGGCGTTGGAGGGGGGTGTATTTTCAAGATTCTCACAGTTGCTGATACGAATATCTCGTATAGCATTAATTAGAGTAGTTTGTCTAACCAAGGAGTTGCTCACGCAATTCAGGCGACTTCTTGCAAGTATTACTTGGCATGGTGATGATTTGTGCCAGACCGTTAAAGTCAGAGTACCTTGGTCTAAAAACCCAATAAGTGAAGCTGCGGCTTTCGAATACGTATTTCTTCCGGCCAGAACTCTCTGAACAAAGATGTTTCTCTTAATTCTCACATCACAGCCTCCTCCAGTGAGGTAATAATGTCATTGTTTATCGCAGGTGAAGCTTCGGTGTAGTGAGGTACCTTCCTTAGCTTGCCATCCCACTTGCTATCGATAAGATTAGGCGATAAGAATTTTTTGACAGGCCCAGTTGTAACCCACCACGAGCACCAATATATGTTCACTTAATTCACTTCTCATCCGTCACTCACGCGATCTCTCTCTTTGATATCAGAGACCAGTATAGACTATTTCTCCTCCAAACTCATTTGGGCAATCCAAAACAACAACACTAAAAAAAATGGCGCCAACTCGCCCAAACAAAAAGTCGAAAAAGAGAACCGAAAAGAAGGCTATCAACCCTGGACTCCTCCTCGCCGAGGCAGTCGCAAAGCTCCAAGAAGGCGATCTTGAGAAAGCGGTCGCTGCCGGAAAGAAAGCGCTCGATGGCACCGGCGCAGGCGGAGACTATGAGCTAGCGGCTATCAATCTTCTGGGGCAGATCAGCATCGAGATGGGCGAGGTTAACGATGCGAGAGCCTACTTCATGAAGGCCGTTGAACTCGACCAAGACGGTTCTCTGGATGAGCGCATAGGCGGTGGACCTGAGAAGTTCCTCTGGCTGGCGCAACTCAGTGAAGACGGCGGCCAGGACAGCGTGAAGTGGTTCGAGCGTGGAGCATCGTCGCTTAGGGGCCAGATTCAGACGTTGGCGGACCTGCCGAAGCGCAACGAGGAGCAGGAGGCGCAGCTCGAGGATAGGAAGAGGAAGCTGGGTGGAACGCTATGTGCCGTCGCTGAAGTGTACATGACCGATTTGTCGTGGGAGGCCGATGCGGAGCAGAAGTGCGAAGCGCTCATCACAGAGGCGCTGTTGGTGGCGCCCGATCTGGCGGAAACGTGGCAAACCGTTGCCAACGTGCGGATATCCCAGGACAAACCGGACGAAGCAAAGGAGGCCTTGAAACGGAGTCTGGAGCTGTGGACTGACTTGCCACCCCTCGATCCGCAGGTGCCTGAATTCTCCACGCGCATCAGTTTGGTGCGTTTATTACTCGAGGTGGAAATGGAACAGGAGGCCATTGACGTGCTTGAGAGGCTCGTCGGTGACGACGACCAGAGCGTCGAGGCCTGGTATCTTGGCGGATGGGCCCTCTTCATCTTCGGCGAGAAGCAGAGAGAAAAGAGACTGGAGAGCAAGGACGAGGGGGAATGGAAGGTCACATGGAGCACCTCGCGTCGTTGGTTGATGCGTTGCATGAACCTGTACGCCGCTCAGGAGTATGAGGATGAACGTCTGGGTGAACACGCCAAAGAGTTGTTTGCCGCAATCAACAAGGAGCTAGGCGACCCCCCTGCAGATGAGGAAGACGATGACGGTTGGGAGGACGCAGTAAGCGACGGTGATGAGGCAATGGAAGAGTAAATAACTGGGAAAGAAATTGCTCTAAAAGTCAATGACTGGAGGCCTGGGAATGGGAGGACATCAATACACGGCGTTTGGAGTCTGGCAATGAAGAAGATGTTGATAGAGTCATGTCCCCTCCTTTTCTGGAGGAATTGCTTCAATAAGGCAAATAGATGAGCCCTACTACTCAAACCACATCAGTCCTTCTTAGATCCCGCACTATGAACCCAAAACGCCAGTGTAATGCACCCTGCCCCCATCTACGGGGAGACATATTTTGTCCCTCACACAGCCTCCACCTTGAGCTTTTCGACGCCCTCGACCAAACCGCCATCATCGTCATCGTCGTCACCCTTGCCGGCCAGACCACGCTCCCAAAGTTGCTTCCCTGTCAGCTTCACGGGCTCCTTGACCTTGGCCTTCTTCAGCTCTGCGAGGCGCTCCTCCTCTTCCTTCTGCCGTAGTTCCTCCATCTCCTTGATGAAATCGGCACGCCACTTGAGGAAGGTCTCGGGCGTCACAGGGGTGCCCTGGAACTTCTTATTCTCCTCGCGCTCGGCGGCGAGGACAGCCTCTTCATGCTCCTTATCCTTGGCCTGCTTGCGCTCCTCGATAAGGTTCTCGGCAGCTTCCTTCAAGGTCGTAACTAGCGTAAAGACCATGGCCATGCCAAGGCTTTCCTGTATCGTCTCTTCCAGTCCTTGGAGGAGGCGCTCCTTATCTTGCGAGACGTTGAACCACTCGTGCGGGGCTGCGTTGGGCGTGGACTGTAGATCGAGCATCGGCGGCTCATCGGGGTAGGCTTCTGGATATCGCACTTGCAAGACCATGGTGGGCGGCTCTTCATCGCCAAGAACGTCGAGGACGATTGATATTCTGTATTCGGTCTCCGAGACATCTGGAGCTGGGTTTAGCGATATGTGTGGCGAAGGTGCAATGCTCAATGGCGGGGTAATCAAACCTGTGATCTCCTCTGGGAAGATAGAATCGAGCACCTCGCGCTCTTCGACTTGCTCTTCGCGACCCATGATTGATACTGCAATCAGGGTAAGTCTATGGCTGTGGTGAGGAATGATTGAATTGACTCGGCGCGCAGCTGGCTATGCTCCGTCTTTCAGATATACGATACTAGATTCGTAGTAGCATGAAGTCGCCTTCTTGGTGGAGATACGTACATGCATGGTAGTGGGGCTGGTGATCGGGTTAAGCTTAGCGTAGTACTGACCGCCCGGCAGTTCAAATAAAAATTTCAGATTTCCAGCACTTTGACGGGCGCTGTAAGTACCCATACGCCAGGCCATTCGTCCCAGTGTTCTCCGAGACAAGAGGGCTCATACTCTGCGATTGCTTCTGTCCCCAGCACAAAACTCGCACCTCACAATGGCTGCCAACGGTGTCAAGGCAGGCAGTAAGCGCAAGACTGCCCCTGCTTCCAAGGGCGCTTCCGACAGCAAATCGAAGAAGGCCAAGTTCGAGAAGAAGGCCGCGCCCGTTGAGGACGACGAGATGGAGGACGCTGCAGAGTCTTCAGACTCTGACGATGGCGGAGTCAAGCTCAACCCGCGCGAGAGAGCGAAGCAGGCTCAGGCGAAGGGCAAGAAGGAAGGCGCCGGCTTCGACAAGAGTAAGCAGCAGTTTGAGAAAGGTAGGCCGCCATATGAGTCGGAACCTCTGCGATAGAGACTAGTACTTACAGACATTGCGCAGGACAAACTTCGAAGGAATCCCATGCAATCCAAAAGAAGCTCGCCCTCGAGCGTAAGGCCGCGAAGCCTCTGGCCGATGAATTGCAACGAACCAAGAAGATTTGGGAGCGATTGAGGCGGAAGTCTCACGTGCCCTCCGAGGAGAGAAAGCAACTCGTCGATGAGCTCTTCACTATCATCACTGGACGGATCAAGGAGTTTGTCTTGAAGCACGACGCGACCCGCGCTGTTCAGACTGCGATCAAGTATGCGACTGCGGCGCAAAGGAAACAGATCACGAAGGAGCTGCAGGGGACGTACGCTCAGCTCGCCGAGAGCAGATACGCCAAGTTCCTTATCGCCAAGCTGATCGTGCAGGCCGACGCTGAGATCAAGGAGATTATCGTTCCCGAGTTTTACGGCAAGGTGCGGAAGCTGATCAATCACCCTGAGGCTTCTTGGATCCTGGACGACATCTACCGCCAGATCGCTACGAAGGAGCAGAAGGCCATTATCCTAAGAGAATGGTACGGCCCGGAATTCGCTCTGCTGGAGCGCAATAAGGATGAGCAACCGACATCCGATTTGTCCGAGATTCTCGAGAAGAACCCTAATAAGCGCGCTCCGATCTTGAAAAGTCTCCACGACATGATCAACTCTTTGGTGCAGAAGAAGATGACGGGCTTCACTATGCTGCACGACGCTATGCTGCAATACTTCCTCAACATCAAGCCCGGCACCGACGATTTCACCATGTTTCTCGAGATGATCAAGGACGACGAGACTGGTGACCTGTTGAAAAACATGGCATTTACCCGCTCGGGATCTCGCCTGGTAGCTCTGCTCTTGGCCCACGGCTCGTCCAAGGACCGCAGGAATCTGCTGAAGGCTTTCAAGGATAACTTTGTGTTGATGTCGGGTGATCCCTTTGCTCACATCGTCATTCTGACTGCTTTCGATGTTATCGATGACACGAAAATGACACAAAAGGCTATACTTCCTGAGCTGATTGGTGATGACAAGGAGAGAGCGACGGAAAACATCATCGTTTCCACGACAAACCCCTTCGCTAGGGCGACGCTCTTGTATCTGCTAGAAGGCCAATCCAGGGCCATCTTTCCCGCTAGCATGAACGACGACCTTACAATTCTCAAGGAGGTGCACGAGATTCGCCAAACCACCAGTAAGAAGGATGCTGATGTGAGGAGAAAGGAGTTGGTGGCCGCCATTTCTCCGGCCCTCATTGAGGCTGTGGTGTCCTCAGCACAAACATTAGTTGCAGACCCATTTGGTTGCCAACTTGTTGCTGATGTACTGCTTTCTGCTGAGGGTGATAAGACGAACGCACTCGAGGCTGTTGCAGCCGTCGCCGAGGGTGATCCCAGCGCCAAGGCCACGGAGGAGGACGGTATTGTTACCCCGCTCCACGTCTCTCGCACACCATTTGGGGGTCGTTTGATCAAGACTTTGATCGCCGGCGGCAAGTTCAACAAAGAGACTGGGAAAGTCGAGGCTGTTGATCCACCATTGAAGTTCTCCGATATCTTATATCCCGTGATCAAGGATTACATTCTTGATTGGGCCACCGGCCCCAGCTCCTTTGTTGTCCTCAATATGCTTGAGGCCGAGGACTTCAGTCACGCCTCCGAGTTACAAAAGACGCTCAAGGCCCACAAAAAGGATCTCCAGAAAGCCGCAACGGAGGGGTCTGCGGAGCAACAGGCGGACCGGGAGGCCAGAGCCCAGAAGGAGGCTGACAAGAGCGAGAAGGGGGCAAAGAAGAGCAAGAAAAGCGGCGTCAAGGCGGACAAGCCCGTCGGTAATCTCGGCAGCAAGCTCTTGTTGGAGAAGCTGTAGGTGAGGTAGAAAGTGAGTGGGTCTTCGGAGCAAAAAAGAAACCAAAAGTTATTAATGTTGTTCAATACCCGCACGCATATGGCAGTGCGACGACTTGGTGTGCGGACGGCGTCCGGGTTCCCACAGCTGCGTGGCATCAATAGAAGGAGTTTGACGGTTATTATCTTTGGTCATTGAATGTCGCGGTTCCCATGGCGTTGAATTTGACTAACAGGTTGAGATCGCCTGACTCAGATCTTAGGCCGGCGAAGATAACGGGGTCCAGATGCTGGTAGACGTCGTGGCTTCGGATAGTGTCTTAGGCGTCTCGATACGTAGAGGACGCAGCGGGCATGGTGCATTTTGCCTACAGGTTTGTCCTAGAGTCCGTTTCCGTCCATGACCACCGCCCTTACGTCGTTTGTTGTTGTAGTGAGTTGACCTCGTCAACCACAAAAGCATTGATCCGGCAGCAAACATATATCCCTTGCTCTGAATACGGCCAACTGAAGGAGCCAACATCGTCAAAGTTAACGCCATGAGCATAAGTTTTGGCCCCGAGAACACTACAGATGAGACGGAACTCACCAAAGAGGATTCGCGAGTCGCTCCTTCCAGCGTTGGCCCGATGATCCGTCCTATCTCAAGTCAAGGTTCGCCAAATGGAAGCAGTAAACACGACCAATATGGTGAATACTACAAGTGAACAAGTGAGTAATACAAGACCGCAAATAACGAATCGGGTCCAATACACTTCAGGTGGACAGCAGGTAAGAAGCACGAGCATAAGTACTCCTTCAGTTAGGGAAGGCAGGTAAGGGGCAGGTGACCATCACCCAACGTGCCTTCCTTTCATAGCTGGGTGACGACACCAATTTACCATGCCATCCCCTCGTGTGCGCGCCTGACCTTGACGCTCCTTCCATCTTAGGTTGCTACCCACCCGGAAGAATAACTCAGCCAAACAGTCTCCAACGCCGCTGAATCACTGAGTGGTTTTTTTTTTCTTTACATGTCGGCGACCCCATCACCACTCTCTTGGCCCAGGCAACTCGAAACCATCACCATCTCACCGTTTTCACCTCGCAGCCGTCGCTCTGTGATGGTGGCATGAGGCGTTCTCATACTTTTACCAATATCAATTTCTTCTTGTTGCTTGTAACTATTAGCTCACTTCCACTCATCAAGAACAGCAGCCACGACCATGTGGATCATCCTCACTTCGCAGCCTCGTGCCCAGCCAAAGGCACGCGACGTGAAGTCCGCTTGCCCAACCGGGGAGAAGCTCTTCGAATGCCCGGGTGCTTTCAAGGGTTGCTGCACCTCCGACCCTTGCGGCAGCAGAATCTGCATTCGCAGTGGTGAGGTCACCGACAAGAAGATAACGACCATCGCAGCTGTCGCCCCGCCCATCCTGGCCTCGTCGACCCCCATCATTCCGGCAAAGACTCTCCCTGAGAAGCAAGTCGGCGTCACCACCTATTTCAACATCCAGCCAACTACTGTAGGCGGTTACTTTTCTGACATCCTGACTTTGCCTTCACCTACAATCGTCTCCTTGAGTCACAGCACCACCGCCACTCAGGCCTCTGCGCCGGTCATCTCGGCTACCGCACCTGCGACCAACGAGTCGGATTCCCAGCTGTCCGCTGCCGCCAAGGGTGGCATCATTGGTGGAGCTGCTGCAATCGTGCTGATCGTTATCGTCCTCTACTTCATGTGCGGCAAGCAGAGAAGGAAGCTGAGAAGTCAGAATTCCATCGACTCACTCGACAAGCATGGAATTGAGGGTGGTGGCATTACTGAGGAGGACGGCCATGCCAAGCCGGCCAACTACTCCCAGCCCCAAGAAGCCCAGCAAAGTAGTCCAGCAAAGGAGAGCTGTGAAGCGAACAAATCCGAGGACGTCTTTGCATCTTTCGGAGGTAAGCTTTGGATATCGATGACTTTCAAGTTCCTTGGCTAACATCTCGCAGAACGATACGAAGAGCCTCAAAGTCGATTCAACCGGGTCAGCGATATGAGCTCCAACAGCAGAATGATGAATCACCCCGTCAGCCCCACGTCTCGTGAGACTGCCTCAATCCCGACTCCTGCGCCTCTATCATCTGCAATTATTGCCAGATCCGTCACCGCCAGCCCCGAGTTCATGTCTCGCTTGGGCACAGCTACCCCTGAGCTTCAAGGCCCCCCGCAGCAGGCAGCCATTGCAGAGCTGGCTTCCCCCGGACTCCCCAAGGTGGTCGAAATCCACAGCAGCCGCAGCGGTATTCAGAAGTACAAGTCCTATCGTCCCAACGCAACAAACCTGTACCCGGTTGCTGAGATTACGCCTAGTTACCTGACTGGTACGTTGAATGCCACGCAGGAGGAGCGGTCTCGCAAGACGTACGTGAACAGCTGGAAGGAGTGGGAGTCAACCGCCTGAGCAGAGAAACAAGGACGCCCTACAATAGCACCGGCTAACGACGTCGACGGCCTGAGAGGGATAAGGATGGTTTGGGATTTTGCCGGCGTTAACGATACCCAGGGATTGCTTTTACTTAATTCGCCTGGTTGGGCTAGTACTTGTCAGAGTCATTTCGCAGATGAAGTTTGAGGAATCACTTTGGGAACTAAGCTAGCCAGGAGACTAGCCACGCAGCGTTCTTAAGTAGACCTACTAATAATCGATCGTCTCTACTTGTGAAAAGCGTGCCTTTTCATCGTCCTCTGCGCGCACTATTTGAGAGTAAACATGGTTCATGGCATCCGCCAAAGCGAATGCGCGCGCGTGCTTGTTACTTTTCAAGTCGTTGGGTATTTAGGTATTCGACATGTACGTACTAAAACAATCTGGTTCCCTCCAGTTTACGCCAAAACAAATGCAGCATGGTTTTCTTATGCAGAAAAATTCCCGGTCCTGTCCCTATTTTATTTATTCTTGTCCACCGTTTCATCATCGCCCTTTCCTCTTTCTCATCCGTGTCCTTCAATGTCTCTCAGGGCGAAGCAGGCAATGTGACCGCGTGCCTACTGGCTGGCCTTTCAATGCTTCAAGACCACGGCAAGCCGGGACTGGGAAGGCGGTCGCTTCAAGTTCGTCATCTACTCTGAAGCTTGCTAATCTCATCGAGGAGTATTTGCAGGTCGTCGTCGCTGATCTTGTCCTGGAGGGACGGGATAAGGGTCTTGGCCTCCTCGGCGGTTTCGCAGCATAGCGAGCCTGGAAGGATGGTAAGTCGGAATGCTGTTCATGACGCGCGATGAAGATGCATGTTGCTTACCTATTTGCGCCCGCTCGAATTTGGCCAGCTGCTTGTGGGCACTCAGCAGTCGCTCAACAGCTTCCACGTTCTCCTTTTGACGGAAGCGAGAGAAGGCATCGAGGTAGTTCAGAGTCTGCGTCAACATCCTGGAAAGCGGATTAGTGATCGCATTCTCTCGTGGCCCAAGTCAGTGTCCTGATGGACGAGGGGGCTGTGTAGGACGGCAGGCGCATTGCTCACTCGGTCTCGTTGATGTTCTTGCGATCCATCTTCCGCTTGGCCACCAGCGCATTGATGACAAGGGAAGCTTCTGATAGCGTGAGGGTGTCGACGTGCTGGAACTCGCCGAGGTTCAAAACGCTCGACGCTTCCTCGCTGCCGGGCGGCGGGGGCTTCGGGCGCGACGTGGGTGCGTGATGGGACATGCTGGGCGTCTCGTGAGGAAACCAGTGGGTGCCTTAATCGTCGATTGCGACCACAAGCGGGGAGAGGCGCGTGAAGTGGGCGATGCTGTGGGCGGCGGTGACGGAACAGATGGTCAAAATGTTTGTGTCGTAGTATTAAAAATGTCGGCGCGGAAGCATTGGCGATGTTGAGTAGTGTAGTTGTATGAGGCTGAAGGTCCGATGAGTTTGGAAGACTCCACTGCTAAGTAAGGTAGGTAATGTGAGTGTGGTCGGTCCTCCAGGAGATGCTTTTGGCAGGTCCACCGGCCTTCGGGCCTAGTGCAGCCGCGGCAGTAGGGGTGAAGGCCAATTTGGGGGTGTGGCTGTAGTGGGTGGCCGCTGTGTGGCAGGAGCCACCTTAGCATAGCACCAAGCCGAGCCAGAGGTCAACTGTCGAGTTGAGATAGAGATTGTGAAAAGTGAGAGATCAACATAGATGAGAAGAGGCCAGAACAGAATCTTCATTCCAATCGAAGAGTCGCCAGCTGCGAGCTGATCGGACTGAAAGCCATGTGCGTGTCGTGCCCGCCTGCGTCGTGGCCTGGAGTGGTTGACTGATCCAAACATAGGACCGTATTCGCGCTCATCGTCATCAACAAAGCAGGCGGCTTGATTTATAACCGAACCTTCCACGATGGCGGCCTGAACCAGCTTAGCACAAACGACTATCTTGTCCTCGCGGGCACCTTTCACGGGTGAGCAGGGCCAGGCAACACTTAACTCAATGAAGCTCACATGGATGCAGCGTCCATGCCATCACCGCTAGGCTTCACCCCTTGAAGAACCAGCAGGCTGCAGCTGCGGCTGCCACAGCCGCTGCAGGGGGAATTCCCAGCCGTCCGGAGCCGCCCTCAGGCCTCGAGGTTATGGAGACGGAGAACTTCAGGTTGCAGTGTTTCAATACCATGACGGGCACCAAGTTCTTACTCTTCACCGACACAACGCAAACCAATATCGATGTGATATTGCGAAGGATATACGATCTCTACAGCGACTACGTCATGAAAAACCCGTTCTACCAGCTGGAGATGCCTATTCGCTGCGAAATGTTTGAGCGGAAGCTCCTATCGTATATTAGAGAGATCAACAATCGATAGATTGTGATTATACAGGCTGCTTTTGTCGCGAGGGTCATAGGTTTTCAGAACTTGAGCCTGGAGGGGAAATTTCGTGTAATGGCGTTTGCGGAGTACCAGGACCTTCTATTGAGCAGCATGTGCCTCTAGGACCAAGCCAATAGTCTATTTTATACACTCGTAGTGATGAAGCAAACGAACCATCGGTTAGGAAGGGTCTAGTTCTGACTACGAGGTATCCATCCTGTCATCGTCTTTCTTGTCGTTCTGCTTGCTCGACTCGCCTCCATCCTTGTTGAGCAGGGGGGCATTCTCGCCTTCCTCCTTGATGTCATCGAGCGATCCCTTGCCAGCCGCATCGGCCTCCTCGCGCGCCTTCTTCTCTTGTCTTGCCTTCTCGTCCTCCATACTCATACGCAGGGCAAGGGCGAGTTCCGGATCCATAGCCGGGTCGAAGTCGAACTCGCCAAAGTTGCCTCCTCCGCCGCTCTCCATGCCGCCGCTACCACTACCACCTGCGGCCTCACCCAGCAGAATGGGGCTGGAGATGAGCTGGTCGCTGAGCAACTTGCTGCTGGGGGGGATGACGACAAGGTGGGAACCTTCGCCGCCCTTGACACTTTCATTGAATGCTTGCAGCTTCTTCTGGGTGTCATCATCGTCGAGGTCACCGAAAAGCACGAAATCGACCGAAATGTTGCCCTTCTTCATCTTCTTCGCCAGCTGTACCAGCTTCTTCTCTTCCTCCTCGATCGGCGAGCACACAAAGACGATTATTCGTTGCCTTTGAGACTTGTTCTGGCGGTGTTTGAGGGCGAGCTGCGAGAGGTACGGAGGTTAGCGGGGAAAGGCCGGATCGGAGCATTGCGTAGATTATTCATTTGCACTTACACCAGCGACTTGGATGCCCGTCGCGAGGTGTGATGAGCCCTTGATCTTGGTCTTGGTGCGGTGCAAGCCGTCGAGGATCTTGCCCTGATCTGTCGTGAGAGTGACCAACACCTCGGGTCCCTTGCCGCCCATGCTCATGAGGCCGACAGAGGACTCAGGATTGCCGTTGGTAATTGTCTGAAAAATGACATTGACGGCGTCGGCTTGGGAATCGAATCTTGTAGGCTGGTAGTCCCCGTTGCGACTGCTTTCGCTGTTGTCGACAACGACCATCACCGCTTCCAGGACCATCTTGACGGTGGTGGCAAATAGCTGGCTATCAAACGGAGATGGTGTACGGTGGATTTCGAAGGATAAATGGTGGTGACCGACAGTTTCGGGACGGTGGGGAGACGTGTAGAAAGGTGCCGTAGTGGATGTGTTGGTGGATGATGCAGCTTTGGATGGCTGAGGGCGAGCTTGGTGTGAGGTGGTGTATGGTGGAGAGCTCCTGCGTAAGGCAGTTCAGCCTGGCGATACTGGTTGCGTCTATGTACTGGGAACCTGGAAGGTGCGGCGGGGCTTGCCGTTCTGGCAAGTGCCTTGCCTACAGCCTACCTTAGCAACATTCAAAGCACCCAGATCGGTTGTCAGTACTGTCAAAAACGTCAGGCTACATGTGCGAAAGCACTCTCTTACAGGGGATTTCCCATCACTACCGCTGATCAACTCTCCAAGTCTTGCCAACGCTCGCATCTTATGAACCTCGAGTGCATAGTGCCAGACTTTTCTATGTTACACAATTGAGCATTTCATGCGCAGCCTATTTTCCTGTCAAAGTTGTTCATTGCTGTCAGTAAAGAGCATCCTAAGGGGGGATCTACACAGGGTGATTACCACCAAGGCTCGAGCACCCCGGCACTTTGAAGGGAGGCCCGTACCGATTATGTAAGGCATCGTCTTTTGTTTACTTCCTGGAGCGCCAGCCACTCACAACACGGCCTCCGCCCCCGTCATCTTTAGCTTAGCATTCTCCATGCTTTCGTCGCGACCTTGTTATCTCATCGCCAACTGCCATCGCGCAAAATCTTCTTGCACAATACACTAGCAACATGCCTCCAGTACGATCAAAGAAGAGATTCTCAGACGAGATGAATCAGCCTACAATGCAAGGACAGACAATACCTACCAAAACGGGTACTCCCCCCATGCTGAGTAGCAGCCCAAGCAAGAGGCAGAGGCTTGGTATCACGCTTGAACAGAAGCAGGCGATTATTGACAATTTGCAACTCGAAAGTATGTTCAAAACTCCAATGGCATGTCGTCGAGCGCGTATTTGACGGTGTAAACAGTCACGGATCGCGCCAGAAGATTGCGCGCACAGTACAACCAGCAAGCCCAGACTCTACGGTCACGCATTCAGATGCGCGTGAATCGGGTGCCCCGATCTATGCTGAAGATGACCATGGCCGACTTGGTAGCTAGAGCCGCCGAACAGCAAAAACGTCTTGAAGCAGCTTCGCGCCCGCCTCCAGTGCCTGAGAAGGACTTTCCTCCACGGTCAAGTCCCTACAAGCTCGCACCTCCAGCACGATCTATAAAACGATTGAGGTTGGTTCCCGTTCTCCATCTATGCCAGTTAAAGTTTGCTAAACCATGAAAACAGTGATGCCATGACAGGCGGAGACAAGGAGAATGAACAGATCGTAAACCCCAAAAAGAAGCACCGCGCAGGCCCGTCCACGACTGCTTTGAGCTCATCTCAAATTCTATCGCCAACATCGTCCAATACTCGATCCCTGATACGTGACCGACCTCTATCGTCTCCGTCGAAATCGCACGGTGGCCGACCGCCGTCATCTCCGGTCAAACAGCACAACAGTGCACGTTCAGCGCTGTCTAATATGGTAGAAAAGGCAAAGAAGAGCACCCGTCCGGCTACACAGCGCGCGTTGGCATCCTCTACGAACAGCTCAAACGCGTCAGCCCCTGTAAACGCGTCAGCTCCTGCGACTACACGAACCAAGCGAGCCAACACGACAGCAGCGGCCAAAGCACCTACTCGACCGGCGACGCGGACAGGGAAGCGAGTGAGCGACTCCAGCGAGGGTAGCACAGGAACTGTCGTCAAAAAGACGGCGGCTGCAGCACCCCCTACCACGACCAAACGGACGGTCATGGGCGCAATCAGGAAGGGTGTTGGCGCCGCGACGACCAGAAAGCCAGCGGGCCCTAAGTCGGCACAGGCGCTCACGGCAGGGTCAACCCGGGTATTGCGAAAGAGAGCATAGCTACCGACACACTAGATGATGGCTCGCTGGGGACCTTTCTTGTTATACGTTGGCGTTGAAATCATCTTCATGGCGCACCTGGGAGAAGCAAAGGGCGATGGACTTAAGGGGGTTTACGTAGGAATAACGAATGTGAGAAACGCCACTCGGGGATAATCAATTGACATGGCACGCCCTCTTATGGTGCGACCCATTACGAGCTCGACTTCTTCTTCTTATCCTCCACTAATTCGATGTTGTCCTCGGGTATCTCCTTGTATTTCTCCAGCAAAAACTCCTCAATCTCGTCGCTGACATCGCCCTGCACGACAATCTCCTCACCACCGCTCGGGGTTTTGGTGACGGACGAGCCGGTAGCAAACTTCTTTCCAAACTCCTTGGCGACCTTTTTGTTCTCTAGTCCGAAATGCTCCAAGCCAGACACGGAGGTGACGAACTTCCTCTTGTTGCGTTCAATTCTCTTGATCGTAACAGTGCTCTTAGCCAGCTTATCGGCCTGCTTCGCCTCAGCTGCCTCGGCTTTAGCAGTCTTCTTTTGAGCATCTTTAGCAGCTCGCTTCTGGGCGTCGACGGACAGTGATGCTGTTGCTGCCTCGAGGGCCTCTGTGATAGTCCGTTATAAGCATCACAAAGTTGCCGCTAGGCTGGTGGTATGGGATATGTACCTGCAGACCAAATTCTCTGGTACAGCTCAGGTTGGTTCTTTTGGAGCCACTCCTGGCACTTCTTTACGGTGCCTCCATATTCGCAATACTATAACGGTAGAATCGAATGAGTACTTCGGAGTTTTGAGAGTTGCCATCGTTTTGAAGCATACCTCTGGAGGGAGAGTGCAGACTAGACGTGGGGTAAAGCAGGTCAGAATTCGCGCCTCGGGTGACATTACGATGCGCCTGTTGCTTACCGCCGCAATAAATTACGTGGCGACCTTGAGGCTCGCCTGAGGTCTCTGACTTGTCATTGTCGGCCATAACGCAAGAAAGGGCCGAAGCAGAGAGGAAAACTGAGGTGCAGGCAAAGAAAGTGCTCGCGAAATGAAGCGCTGGATCGAGGTCGGAAGTAGACGCGTGCCTCTCAAGTCTCTTCCAAGGACCGCCGACTGCGGGGTTGATCGATGGCGGGGCATGCATGAACTGCCACAGCAGACCACCTTCTGCTGATTATCTAAGTAATGTGGCTTGATACACGGCCACAACTCATAGCGTGCCCCACGCTGACGGTCGCAGAGGAAGCATCACAACCGTCAAGCCAACCAACCTCTACACTCCTTCACTGCTCCGAAACGTATTGCTGAGTGCACCTAGCTTCACAGTCGTTGCCGCTATATTCCAAGCCGCTGGCTGTCTTTCAATACCTTCTACTTTAGGACCAGTTTCGAGCTGAGCGCGCCATGGTGAACACCTCATGCATCATTGATATCAACCAGCCGTGTGCGCGAGAAGCGAATCCAGAAGTCAAGACCGAAAGTTCATCAAATTCTTGCATAGCCAGTCTCAACGAAATCCATGCGCCAGTCAATAGTTTGTTCTCCGCAAGGCCAGCTTAGAGGCCCTTCGACATATGGCTCGAGGTTGGCCAAGTGGCCTGCCTCCAATCCCCGTCGCATCTAAGCGCCGGCTTGGTATTCAGCATCGTCATTGGCCGGTGACTCGACAGTCGTGCATCTCCAATGAGGATCGCTCCCATCCCCCGCCTCTTCACTTCGCGCGCGCCAGCCAGTCGCTGCTCACCCATCCCATGGTCGGCCTTTGTGATCCAAAATTAGACATGCCTTTGAGCTTGCTGATTGGATCGAAAAAATGCTCGTGGCTCGATGTAGTAGCCCTTTCGGATAGAGATGTGCTACCTCGTCTCCCCATCACGACCTTCTCGCCATCTCATGCGCCGGCAACTCGTCCGAATCGGGCCATTGCGGCCTTTTCTAGCGGGCGTGCTGCATGAGATGCTACGCAGTAAACGCATTACTTTGAACATGCTGTGCTGGTCGTCCGTCGCGGTGGTACTTGGCCATGTCACTGCCCCATCATGCGCGGGTGCGTGGAAGCCAGAAGCCAAGGCAGCGTGCTTCGCAGCCCACTTGTGCAGACACCAACTTGATTAGCCGCCTCCAGCAGTGAAGAACAAGGTATATCACGAGACTATATCATTCGATGATGGCCAGCCGCCGAGCCTCCTCTCCTGTCCTCCTCTTCTCATTGTTTTCACCGCCGCACCAGTGTTGCTACAAACTTTTAAGAGCTTCATTGACTGAAGCAGCCTGTCGTTATTTTCATTTTTCTCTTCTCATTTTTAAAGCGGCGCAGGTCGTCAACCGATCGTCTGGTCTTTGAGAACGTCGCATTTTGCCTATATTTATACCGTTACAGTACATCGACCCGCAAGTCTATATCAGGATATCTGACTGCATAAGGCGACATGACTGAGAACGTTCAATTACAACCATCAACATACAGACCTCCTTCACCTTCGCAGGCTCGAAGGGCAGGGAGGTCGCTTAATACTATAATGGAGGAGGAGACGGAGGAGACTGCGGTTCGTCAGTATGCCACCGACAATAGGGGACTCCGAGAATCTGCCTCGAAACTCAAGATTGAAGCCTGGTTGTCACCGCTGAGTGATCACTTTCCCACTCCACGGGGTTTCCATTTTCTCTCTGCGCCCATCTTGCCGTCCTCGCCGTCAACTACCTCACACGACGAGGAAAGCTCTCCTTCTACGAACTCGAACCCCTGGAACAACCGAGCAAGCGTGATGACGGACGTCACAGAGTTCGACGATCTATATGATGTCAGCGATGAAGATGTACAGCCCGCGCTTCGAAGAATGCCCTCGCGTAAGTCGTCTGTCAGAAGACGCAGTTCGATTCGCAACGAGGTCCCGACAGAGTCCGCGGCTGGCGCCCGCAGGGCTTTGCCTCCTCTCATTATTCCTGCCGGTCGAAATGCATCCAACGACGACTGGTCTGCGGGCCTCAAGAAAGCTCTCGCATCCCCAGTGCCGCCCACGCCGCCGACCCGAGTAGAGATGTCCCCGGCGGTGGTCTCTTTCATGCAGGCTCAGCAGGCGCAGGAGGTCCCTACCATCTCTGCACCACCGTCACTAGATGGAAGTCTGAGCTCCGAACAATTAGCGCACATGTCGGCGCCGCCAACTCCTATCATCGGAAGCGAAGGTGGAGACAAGACCGAAGAAGACTGGTCCGGAGTTCGACTTCAACCTGGAGCCCTGGCAACACTGCATGCCCTTTCTGGGGATAACGATAGCTTGCATGAGCACGAGAATGAGCACAGCGAACAAGTCATTGAGCTCCCGCAAGAGCCAGTGTCCGAAATGCGCCAACAACCCTTGAGAATCGTCACTAACCTTCGTCCGCGACCGCAGCGCGTGGCCGCGCTCTCACCCAACACCCATCGCCGGTCTCTTGCCGATCTCACCAAGCTCGACATTCCCTCTCCAGGGGGCTTCTTTTCTGGCCTTTCTCCGCGAACCAGGACTACGTGGCACATGCCCCCCAGATCTCCCGAGGAGATTGTGCCTCCCACATCCACCACGGCAGAGCAGTTCTATCGCTGCCCGTGGAATATGGAAGCCTCCATCCCCCCTGTGCCGGTTGCACCGGTGAGGCTCATCGCCAATGAAAGCGATGAGTCCGTCGAGCGGTTCTACCGCCACTCTCTGCCCTCGCCCAATTTCATCGTTGAGCAGGTTGTGGAGGTCAGAAACGAGGTTCCTGACGAAGATGACATGCCCACCGCTAGGCCAATCGTCCCAACCATCGTGTCAACGACCCCGGTCACATTGGCTGAGCCAAGTTCTCCGGAGCTTGATGATGCGCCAACTGAGATTGTCACCGTCTATGACCCGGAGTACGCCCGCAAGCAGCAAGAGGTTGCTCTCTCCAATCTCGACCGGACCGAGATGTGGCTTATGGCTCAGCGCGCGTACTTGAAGCCAGTCGAGTCCGAAGGCGACGGGGAGGACACCAGCAACAACCTTGATACCATCCCTGAGGTTGTGGACGAAGACGCCGAGACCCTACCGGAGCCAGAAACCGTCGCTCTTCCCTTGAAGAAGACTGTACGCTTTTCCGAGTTTGTGGCAAAGACAAACATCCCCTGCCGTTTGCCATCCAAGCTGCTGAGGCAGGAGTCCGCATACTACCGCGCTTTCCAGGACTACGTCATCCGATCGAGCAGACAAGACGTCTTCGTCCACCAACTTCCACGCTTCGAAGCACTGCAGGCTCAGCGTATCTGCCTCCGCGAGTTTCACCGCAATCAGCTTCTGGGCAAGTACCAGCTCAGCGTCGTCCCCCAGTCGGCCAAGAAACGTCTCAGTGCCAACGTCGCTCGTGGTGACGACATTCTCATTGATGATCCTGAAAAGATTAAGCGTGAGAAAGAACACGAAGCAATGTCCCAAATGGCCATCTCCACCTGGCATGTTGCTGCCATCAAAATGTTGAACGGAGGCAAGCTGATCTCAGCTCCTGTTGCTAAGCGTCTCGCTCGCGTCTCACGCATGGCGCCTGGTCGTGATGGTGTTGCCCGCGACAGAGCCCGCATTCTCGATCTCGGGGGACAGTCGACCTGCGACTGGGCATGGCACTGCGCGCTGCAATACCCCAACACCAAAATCTACACCGTCACAACCAAAACAATCCGCCAGTTGTCCAATTCCAACGTCCGAGGGCCCTCCAACCACCGACAAGTGGCCGTCGAGAGGCTTACTCGCCTCCCCTTCAAAGACGATCAGTTCGACCTCATCTCGGCGCGTGAGTTGCATAGCATCCTCAAGTTTGTTGGTGAAAATGGTGAAGACGAATGGGAGACGTGCCTGAAGGAGTGCCTGCGTGTTCTCAAACCAGGTGGCTATCTTGAGTTTTCTGTCCTCGATTCGGACATCATGAACGCTGGCCCTCTGGGGCTGGCTAAGAGCGTCGAGTTTGGCTTCGACCTCAAGACGTTGGGCTACGACCCCAACCCTACCAAAATGTTTCTCGGTCGGCTCTCGCGCGCAGGCTTCGACGAGGTCCGCCGAGCGTGGATCTGTCTCCCCGTGGGAGCGCGCCATTCTTCGCAGCAGCAGGGAAAGCCTCTGCCTTCGCTGCCCGTCCGGGATAGCCCGACGGGCCAAGAGGTACGGACGGTGACGATGGAAGCCATGGTTACGGGAAGCACTGACGGAATTGCCAACGTGACGGGCATTGTTGGCGGCTGGAGCTGGGAGCGCTGGCTGCTGCGATGCGAGATGGAAAAGGTCAGCGGCGAGCTGCGACTTGCCGACATGGTGACGGAGGGAGCAGCCATGAGAGAGGCCGGCAAGAGCGTCGAGGGCGTCGCAGCTATTGTCGAAGAGGGCAGAAGCTGCGGTGCGGGGTGGAGGATGTTGAACGGGTATGCGAGGAAGCCGAAATCCGGCACCGGGCTCATCTCTGTCGGCATTGCAGCATGAAGGGTTCGGAGCCGGGTTCAACGCTGTCGAATTTACGCCAAGAACATGTTTGTTCTCCACTCATTCTTTCCTTATTTCTTATGTGAGAAGGCGGCGAAGAGGAACTGAGTGCAATCAACGGGATACGAAGAGACGGATTAACGTTGTTTTAGTGAGACATGTACATACGGATGATATGGGTGTAATGTGTGAAACGATGTGCTGAGAACCAACGGCTCGCTGAGGGAAGATGTGTTCGGCACAAGTTCAGTGCGCACAAGCGATTGACTATTCAGTGGCATCAACTTGCAGTCGCTCTCTGTGTGACTTAGGTGCGATTCTGAAGACCGATCGATGGCTGTAACTGAGTAGCAAAGGCTGGAAACGGGTTTGTTTGCCCTTCGAACCACCAACCGAGGAGTATCCCTCTTGAAACCGGTAATAACGGTCTTTCAATTCTTCAGGCCATTTCGGCCCCTTGGTATCGTATCATTAGATGTTACGCTAAATCCAAAAGGACTGCAAAAACTATGGGTATTTGGGAAATGACGATCCCAGCCTTTACACCACACATGAATAAAATCAACTAATCAACCCAACTCCCAACCGGCGCTATGGATTGATATCCATCTTCTCGCCAGGAGGCGACACTGGTTTTGCGTTTATGGTATCGCTGTCGCCCAGCCTCTCTTTGTCCTCCATGCCAGACGATGTTGAGGGAAGCAGCGACGAGTCTCGAGGTGTCTTGGCCGACGACGGCACAATGACATTAAGAACGCAGTCATCCAGATGCTCGTAAAATTCTTGAGCTGTTCCAAAGAAGCCTTGGCAGATCGAACACTGAGCGCCATCGCCACGAACATTGCCGGATCCGCTAATGATAAGTTTGCGACTGTTGGGTGGAGTCTGTTCTACATTATGAACAGATGTCAAGTGTCGTTTAAACACGTCGGCTCGGTTGAACGCTTTCTCGTACGCAGTACCCACTCCAGGACAAAAGGGGCATATCATGGTTCCCTTGTAGTGTGTTAGGGCATGCCGATTCTTGTCGTACTTCCGAGCGAAGCCCTTAATATGATATTCGCAAGTCTCTATCGGACATTTCTCTGGCCGCTCCTCTTGATGTGTGAGCATATGTGCCGCTAGATCCTTGAACACTCTTCCACAATCAGGATGAGGACATCGCGTTCGATTATCGAGAGTCTTTGTTGAAGGACTACTCAACTGCGAGGGTACCATGGGCTCCGCCGGAGCGATCAGCATTGGAATCGACGGCGGAGCTGCTGCGATCATAGCAGGGCCAAAATTTGGGGAGCGGATTGGTGGAGGCGGGGGCGGCGCTTGTGTGAAGTATTCCGGCGGTGGTTTGTAGTCAGCCTCTTCGCCTCCGCTGGACTCGTCGTTATCTTGAACATCAACGGATTGCCGCACTTCTCGCATCCAGTCCTTCAAAATGGTCATAGGAGGCCAGTCACCGCTGGCCTTTCCACCTCTGTGCGGGTTGAAGTGGGCTCTGCGAAGATGCGCTGCCGCATTGTAATAAGCTCCGTAACGCTTTTGCGTGACGCAGGCCTTGCACTTCGACAAAGGAACGATTGGCTGAGGCAAAGCCGAGCTGTAGCTGTCTGGCTCCGTACAGACCCAGCGCTTCACCAGTGCGGCATGCTTGGCATCGGTGTGTCTTCGTAGCTCATGCTCACCCCGGAATCCCTCCGGATATTCATTGCATTTGATGCAATAGACCCGACGCAATGGCGGTCGTTGATATGTCGGACGTCCTCTGCCGCCTGCGACTGGTGACTCCAAGGGCCTCATGGGTACCCGAGGAAATGTTGGGCTTTCCCCGACTGTGTGTCTACGGCCCAAGGGGTCTATTGTCTGGGGAGATGTCAAGTACTCCAGCCCTCCTCCGGTAAATACGTCTCTTTCCGGGGGTGGGGCCGGATTCGGGATCCAGGGGTCACCCAGCGCCCGAGGATCATGCATCGGCCTCCTTGGTTCGTCTCCGGGCTTGACCATTGGCGGTAGTACAAGCGAACTGGCTCTTGCAGGAGCCCTGTGCCTGAGAAATCCATTAAAGGCGGCTGTGCCTTCAATTTCGCCGTCTCCAAGGCGGATCAAGAAGTCCGCGGAGGACGAAAATCCATGCTGCGCCCATAAATCTTTACGGACAATCATCAGTAGGGCCTCCACCACCATTGTGTCGCGCTCATCCATGTTGTAAGCTTGCTCGTCCAAAAGCATCGGTCCCGAAGCGACAAAAATGGTAGTCAGAAGCTTGTAGACACTGTGCATAGCTTGCACGCCGATACTTCCTCTCCACGTAGTTGGCGTTTGCACTGCATGACGCCTAGGTAGATGAGGCGTCATGTCAATCAAGATTGTCCGTACAACGCTGAACATACATAGAGAGATGAAAATTGCCAGCCAATTCTTGGCGTCTTGGGGGCCTTTCCTCATCGTTGCCCCTTCGAAAGCTTGTAGGAACTGGGCCATGCAGTTGTAGAGCAAGCGATAGTGTGCGTCATGATCGATCTGGTCAGTAAACAAAGCTCGATGAGGCGGGATCCCTTCTACTCGTATGGATGGTTCAGGTTGCTGGAGGTCCCAGAAAAGTACTTCCCGAAGCAGCAGCTTTGCCCGGTACAGAACTGGAAACGCCGCCTCTTCCATCTCTCTTGTCGCTGCAATCAAGCCACTTGTTTTGAGGAGGTGGAGAAAGTTGTACGATGTCCCACCTCCATTCCAGCTTGCCGTCAGAACGCTTAAGATCGGCGGTGGACGCTCAATTGCTTCTCGAGAGTAGTTGGAAAGGGTAGGGTTTGTCAGTGGTAGACTGGCAAGCTCTTCTGTCCACCAAAAACCGTCGTCAAAGTCCAGGTGTGCTTTCACGGCATGGAGTATGTCAGGGGATATCCGATAGCTGTTCTCAAGGTGTTCGTTCATGCTCCTCCTCTGGGCCAGCGGAGACGTTATCGGAGTTTGGGTTTGCCTAGGTGACACGGGGGCTGCGGTATGTTAAATTTGGTTACAGGACTTTGGCATGCAAACGACTGACCTGGGAGCAGTATGTCGGAAAAGAACTCCAGTGGCCCACGGTGACAGCCAACAACTCTCCAAAAGTCGCTGCTCGGACTCATTGGTTGATCGGCACAGTAATAGCAAGGCTCATTTGAATCGCACTATCGATCGTCAGTAACCTTCCACCCGGCGTCTCCAGAGCCTGACGTCCTTACTGGCTGTTTCGTCACCATGCAGCGCAAACAAGGCCCGGAGTCCTGGAGTAGCCTGAGCTCACCAATGGACTGCAACCGAGATTGTCCCACCCTGCTACGCTTCAAAGGTGGAAGTAAAGGGTCGACTTCGGAATCCACAGAACCTCTCCCGGGCCCTGAGGGATCGCTAACGATCGAGTAAGACTGCAAAGTGTCGCGGCGGTCTCTCGACTGACCCGCGGCCGTCAGGGATGCCAGCTGTGCACCGCTTGAAGGGTTCGGGAGCTGTAAAGGGAGTAATTGTTTGCTAGCTTCGGGTCCCCATGATTTTGTCGAGTATTCGGGAAAAGGAAGGGGCGGAGTATTGCCAACGGACATGCCTGAGTCCCTGTGGACATGAATGTTGTGTTCTCGCGCGTGAGCATCTCGATCCTCCTTGTTGTAGAAGCCGTATATGTAGTGTATACAGCGCTCATCCCAGCATTTGTAAGACGAAGCTCGCGACAATGGTGATAAATTGTCCCTCATCCTCCAACCGCGAACGACTGGGTCATAACTTGCCAGATTGCGATCGAACCAGGCCGCGTAGCCTGCAGGTGCCTCGTCGTACAGCGACCGTTTAAGCGTCTCCATCATACTTGGGTCTGAGAGATCATGGCCTGCGGGAAAGTTAGGCATTCGACAGAGAGGGGTGTTCAAAGGGTGCGATCGAGCAGACACCTACCCTGTTCCAAGCAAGCAGTTTCGATGCATTCGCACCGATACTGCAAAGATCTTGCCTCTTCCAACTCGGAGACGACCGGCACACTATTCGAAATTTCTGATAACGTAAGGTTAAGAGCCAGTCCATCAAGGCCCACAAAGGCTCACGAAATGGGACTTACGATGATGATTGGAGTATGCCTGCAATACGCGCAGCTTATGGCGGAGCATGTCAAGCTCCAGCCTGACATTAGGGCCATACTTGGCAGGCAACAAGGCGGCAAGTCTTGCTTGAATCTCCGCTTGCTGATCCAGAAGCTGCCGGATGGCAGTGTCGACGGCCGGGTCGGGGAGGTTGTGAGGATCTGCCGCCATTCCTCCCGGGCCTCGAAGGCGTCCTCCTCCAGCCGACGACGAAGACACTTTGCAAGTGCTCGATGTCGAGGCAGGGCAGGGCTAATTCGCAGTAAGAAATTACAGCAGTGTCAGAAACCCTCGCTCTCGCTGGCGTCCGACAAATCGGCCAAATTACACGTCGCCGCGCTTCGCGTGGTTGCATCAACGGGCAGCTTTGGACACAGATTTCATGTTCTCGCCTCAGTCGTTGCTGGGTGTGCAGACACTGCGAACAGGATTTGCTTCCAAGGTCGGGGAGGCTTTCGGCAGCGGGCTGGTCGTATGTAATGTTTGCTTTGCTGTGGCTGTAGTTGCTGCTGCTGCTGCTGCTGTTGTTGTTGACTTTGTACGAGGTCAAAATGGCCAGAACAACAAGTGGTCGGGTTCATGGCTTGTCCATGAAGCCCACCACGTCCGCGGCTCGAATTTATCGCTTGCTCCTTGCCCGTACGCGTAGATCCCTTTCTCGAGCAGATGGCTGATTTGCCTTTTGGGTCTGTCCAGTCCAAAAAAAATTGCCTCCCTCTCGCCGGGGGGGTTTTGCTCAGGGTTACGGGAAGTGAGGTGAAGTGTGTACCGCAGTAGGTAGTTATGGATGCTGGAGGGGTCGAAAACGAAACCGCTCAGCAATAATACCGGCGCTTGCTGGGTAGGGCAGGGGGTGCGGAACCGAATCGGACCAGGCCCGGTTTCCAGGACCCCTACCTAGGTTCCCAGTGTTCAATCGTCAGTTGAGTGAGCGCGTCGGTGTTGGCGAGCGAGGTAGGGTAAGTAAGGTAAGGCAAGACGAGGTGTGATATGCGGTCTCCGGTCTTGTTTCCGATTCAAGCTTTGTCCCCCACAGTGCTCTCTGTTATCGGGAGGCTTTCTGTCACCAAGACGAAGATTGGATGCAGCACAGCCAAGTCATGACAGAAGGAGAGGAAGAAGAGATTTTGTAAAATTAAAAAAGACCCGAAATTCGCTCCAGTGATGTAGTGGTTCGCCGTGGTTGCATTGAATAGCAGGACCGCACCGCACCCGATGAACACTTCGCTGAGCTCCTCCCTCATTGGGGTGATAGCTCTTTTATTAATAATGGGCAGGGTTGATTTGGGGAAGTGGGGCGAGTGGCTAAAGACGATGATTAGATAGACGACAGCGAGCTTCGCAGTGGACGATGGCTCCGTACCTAGGTAAAGCAGTAAGGTAGGTAGATAGTTAGGTAGGTAGCTAGGTAGGTAGCATGTAGCAAGTAACATGGCATGGCATAGCATGTATGCAGTGGTGTGGAATGTGTAGAAGGGGGAGGGACGGGGGACTGGGACCGGGATCAGGATTGGGACGTGGATTGAGGCCGGGATGAAGGTTGAGGGGACGGGATGGTGGAAAGACAGGGTCCCCAACTAAACAGCTTG
>JABGLZ010000093.1:0-25054 GCA_014705045.1 Colletotrichum theobromicola | reverse complement strand
GGGGGCGAAGCCGGCGGCGCCGAACTGGTCAAACTGCTGCTTCTTCTTGGGGTCGCAAAGGATCTCGTATGCGCTCTGGATCTCGCCAAACCTCTCCTTCGCCGAGGGGTCCTTGTTCGTGTCCGGGTGGTACTTCTTCGCGAGGCCGTAGTACGCCTTCTTGATGTCGCCGGCCGACGCCGACTTGTCGACGCCCAACGTCTTGTACGGGTCGCTCGGTGCGAGGGCGGCGGACGTTGCGTGGAATGTCTGTGATGAAAGCACGTGTGAGCATGCCGTGCAGCTGTTGCGTCAGGTTGGTGCATCACTTACACGCTTGGACGAGGGAGCTTGACATGTCACCCGGGGAGGAGCTGGAGACTTCGTGGATCTGGCGGTAAAGGTTCCGCTGCTGGTATGGATGCCCGCACGCTTGCAGACGGCATCCTTGAGCTTGGATTGCCGAGAAGAAATACGGCTCGACAGCAGACGGCCCGGGGCCGCTGCCTTGGTAAGAATGCTTGCATTCATTGTGAACTGTGTCGACGCATCTGAAGCAGTTGTGTCGTAGAGTTTAGAGGGTTAATAATTGGCTGGGGGACGCGGAAAGGCATCTAGCGCGCAAGTGGAACTCTCCCGCAAATTCTTTGCCCTTCGATGCCAATTGAGTCGGGACGGGATGATATCAACTTTTTTTTTCTTTGGCCCGATGCTAAGCCGAACACCGGTATGTGCCTGCCTGCCTGAGGCCACTGGCCCGCGCTCCGGGGCCTTTCGCTCAGGGCGGTTTATAGGGGCCGCGGGGCTGCTGCACGGCGAACGTCAGCAATTTGCGACGACTTTAAGTGGTGCGCGAGCCACGCCCCACACCAAGTTGCGTCCTGGTGGAAATTCGCGGGTAAATGCGCGTTTGTGTGCGCCGCCCTGCTGCTTGCTCCTCTGCGCCGTGACTCGGAGCCGGCACCGATTGCACACAGCTACATAGAAGGGGGAGACGAATGTGAGTGACCGAACCCGAAACGCCCAAATATCATTATGCAGTATCGTAACTATGTATAAGGCCTGCGATGGGAGGGTCTCTGTCGCCCCCCGTCCGTCCTTTCTTTCCATTGTGGTCTCCCGCCTGAGGTAGGATGAGGTATCATTATGCACTCCGAAGTCGCCCACGCAACCTGGTCAGGCTGCACTTTACAAAGCAGAATCGCATGCCAATCAGCTCCTGTCGATGCATGTTTTGGTCGCAAAAACAATGTGGTGTACGTCATATAGCGTCGTCAAGCGTCGTGGGGGGTCGGATTTGGTCTCCTGCTCCGGTCGGCTTTGGTGATGGAATGGCTTCTGACCTTGTGGATAAAGTCCACGATCACGTCGTTCTCCTGGACCCCAAGACCGTTGAAGTGTTTCCGTACGGTCATGGCCAGCTGCTCCTTGCTCTGCCTCCGGTTCTCCTTCTTCCGGGCCATCGTGGGGGACTGCAGCCCGATGCCTCCGGGTCGTGACAGGACCAATTGGCGGTAGGAGCAGGAGAAGGAGGTCGGGGTGTTGAGGTGGTGCTCGCGGCGGTAAGCGTGTAGTGTTTCTCGGTCGAATGTGTTCCATTGCAACTTTGAGAGAGAAAGAGTGTTAGCAGGTTGCCTCTGATCATGGCGTGAGGCTGTCTGGCTCCTTACCCCTGGGTTCTGTGCCTCCTGCTTCGTAGGCGCCGCCTCGGCAGCCGCGCTGGCGTTTGTGACCTCGCGCAGGTTGGAGCCGGTCGAGCTGGCTACACGCCGCATCTTGCCATTTGTATGACTTCCGGAGCCGGACGAGTGCTTTTCTTTCGTTGTTGAGCCCTCGGCTTTGGAGTCGTCGTGTGCCGCCGCAGCGGCCTTGGAGGATTTCGGAGCCATGACAATAGCGACGAGGGTGGGTTGGGACTCTAGAGCGGTTGGTAAATCTCCCAGGCCGTCTGTAGTGGTTCGATCGAAGTCTCTGGAGTGTGAGGTAGGCGTCGGACGGTATCACATTGTATTTGCAGCAGCGATTAAGCAGGAAAGGGTGCGGGAGAGAGAAAAAACGGCCGGGGGGTGGAAGATTTCACGTCATGGCTCTCTGTTGGTTGCTGGACCGGTTGCCCAGGGCCTTGCCTGCCTGCCTCAAAAAGGTCAGCTGCGGGGCGCTGGCGGCATTCGGGGACTCAGCGAGCTGGTGCTGTGCCTGGTGGTGCGACATGGAAGATAGGTAGCACTGATTAGGTACGTACCTTGTAAGCGGCACCCTGAGAATGCCAGCCGCCCGCCTCACACTCTCGGTGAGTGCTGCTCATTTTTCCAGCACCAGCCATATCAGGATAGCGGGTGACCCACCACTGCCCACTTGGCTCTCTTGGCAATCGGCCCCTCCCCCATCCATCCCGCGACTCGTTTTTTCCAATGGAGGAACTCACAGCACGCAGACGATTGAGAGCCAGCACGACAAGCAGTAGGCAAGTTGACATGGCCAGCTGACATGGCGATCCTCCCGCTTGGTGTGCTGGAGTGGGAGCAGAGGGGGGCATCGACGGGAGCCATGTTCTCCATGCAGCAGACCACCAGAGACTGCCCTCTCAAGTCATACTACATACACCCACGATTCATGGGGCTGCAGCTCGGGCTTCACTCGAATCGTTCCCATAATACTAACGGAGTAGGCGAGCCGGAGCCGGAGCCGGTGGCGGCACAGACTGAGCCCTGCAACATGCCAAACACCAACGACGCAATGGCGGCAGTTCCCATTGTCGTCACACTTCAGGTTGATGGAACAAAGAAGTCCGGACCAGACCGTTACAACTTACCAGCCAAAAAGACAGAGCTCCGTCCAATCTAAGGGTCTCCCACACGGGCTGGGGCGCTTTCCGGCTTACCTCATGCGGATGGCTCGCAGTACGCAGTACGCAGCACGTGCAGCTGTTCCCCACGCCGTATGTCCCCTCCCAGCAGGAGATTTTTGGCCTTGCATCTGCGTTCCGTACGGCTCCTGACAACAAATGAAATCCAATGCATGAGCCCGAACAACGGCGAACAGGAGGGCCGCTCGCACCCGGAAATCCCACAGACGGTGTCAACCCCAACTTCTCCGCACGCAAGTACAGGCGGGCATACGAATACGTTGGCTGCGTCGCAGTTAAGCCACGTCGGGGCTGCTGCATTGTCACCAGCCAGCGCTCGCTGCCTTGAAGAAATACCGCACGACGGGCTGGCGAGGGCACGCCCAAGTTTGCTATGCTCGCCGGCCATCCCACACTCAAAGAATGGGTGTGGTTTCTTATCCCGCGCCGGGAGACAGGCGTGGCCGGCCCAGCGGTCTGGGTCACGGCGGCTCGCACGTAATTGATATCCCACGTCCTGAGGGTCATCCCACGTCCGGACGCAGGTGGACCAAGAGACCCCCAAACTTTCTTTCAACGCCAGGCCGAGATCTGCTGCTCGATTTTCCAGGGCACGTCTCTCTCACAGCGCCGGCTTCGTGGACCCCGCATGCCGAGAATGCCATCCCGGCGCCGATGGGCGAGGCGGAAGTCTAGCAAGTGCCAAGCTACCACGCAGTAGTCACTGGCACACACTCCCCTCAACGACCTGCAAGGCGATGGTTGGCTGCCAGAACGATGGGCTTACTTTCGTCCGGCCGGTGGCGAGCAACGAATCGATTTGCAGAGATTTGATCAGGCGCTGCTGCAGTCGAGGACCTGCGTCGATGCAGCAACCAGCTGTTGAACCAATTCGCCGCCGCCGTTTGCTTGACGGAAATGGCCTTCAATAGAGGCACAACAGCTAAGGGTCATAAGCCCCGAGTGCTGCTCACTCGCCGGATACCCAAGAGAAGCAGCCCGTCAATCCAGCCAACACGCAAGGGAGACGACGGTGGACATGGAGGCTGGCATCGGGAGCTTTTTTCCAACTCCCCATGTCCCTGATCGCGGCTCGCCCTCAGTGGGGTTTGTCGCATGCTAACTGGCGATCGGTCAAGGACCAGAAAAGCACCCCCTGTCGCCTTTCGACCAGGATCCTCGGTCGTCAATTCTCGCAGCTGGAAAACGCGTCTGGCCTCTTGACACCGCTTCACTCTGGTATGCCGAACGACAGGACTGTCTCAGCGGCATTGTCCATTGCTACTTTCCAGGCCAGTGAGAGTATTGCTGTTGGGTCATCCAGGCACTGCCGCGAAGCTAAGTAATCTCCCTACATTTGGCTAGGGGTGCAGAAAGACGTTCGCCTACTAAGCACAGCTCAAGCTGACCGGCCACATTACAGCTACTGTGAATGTCTTGAGCCCCAAGTCAAAGACACTCAAGTGAGACAATCCCCATGGTTTATTGACCGTCATCGAAGGCCCGCGGAAGTCGACTCAAGCCCACGATGCCCACTCTCGGTTGGTCGAGTCACGAGTGGGTGGGGGGCCACTCTCCACAGGGTGTGATGAGCAAGGGGACTCCAACGACGGAGGATGCACGGTTTCTCCAATCTCGAATGCCAAATGGTCTCTTTTGCGACTAGCCATAGTCGTGTGCTGCCATACCTATTTGAAACCACGCCCATGCCCCAACAGGAACCCATTACGAGATGAGATGGGCCAAGAAGATGATAGCGTCCAAGGTTATAACAGAGATGCGAATCGGCTTCACTGACGCACCGGCACAGTGCTCCCACGCCAGGTGGTAGACCCGGGAGTGCGGTGTTTGTACCTGATGTGCGCTGCGCACCTCAGCCTCAGGCGTGGGGTGTTAGCGAGCGACCGGCGACAACATGACAGCTGCCCGCGAACGAAGCTGGTTGCGTCTAGTGGCATTGCGGACGAGGATGACGGCTTCGAGTAACCCAAGTCTGGTCTCACGACTTATTAGACGCGATAGCCGGGAAGGCCAACGGCACCGTTGGTACGACATGGCACCAGATGAGCTGTATCGGGAGGCCACAGGAGGAGACGGTCAAGTGAATTCAGAGGCGCTGTGGCCCGACAGGAATTGATGCTGCCTCTGCAGACCTCGCTCACCTGACTCTGCACGGTGCCGGTGTCCCATCTTCGTCTGTTGCACTACGCAGTCTGTCTGATTTCATTTCGTCATTCTCGAGCGCCGCTAGTAACCCTCGCCAATATTGACACCAAGACAGCTTCCAACGGCAGAAAGTCCCGACGAGAAGTGCGTGGCCGAGCACACTAGTGAGGACGATCCTGTGTTGAAATAAGCTGCAGCGTCTGTGGGCAAGCTCTCGCCCAGGCTAGCAGAAATTCGATGCCATACAGATGCACTCCCAGGAAGCTCAAGGTGACACCGGCGGCCGATCCACGCAACTCGTCCGCAAGTCGGGGGAATGGCGCCCCGGATGGGCCATGTCCAAGCTCCAGACCGTGCCCATCCCCACACGTCTCGTCTTCTTCAAGTGAACATCCTACACCGGGCATCCCTGCGAGACTAACCGCGCCGGTCACTGGGGGGCCTTGTCGCCCTACAAGAGAGGGACTCGGGGTTCTCTGAGGGTCTTGGAGGGTCCTCTGCCGCCACAGTGGGTCGCGATGCACGCACACTGTCTGTCGTCGTTCTCTGGTTCCCATCGTGCCATCGTACGACGAGTGAAAGCGATTGAACACATCATGAGAGATGCCTCTGATTCCATCGCATGCTGCTGTCTCCCAAGTGGAGCCAGACCAAGGTGGGAAGGGCACTGACAACAGTCTTGAGGGCTGAGGGCTGACGGTTAGTGCGTGGAACAGAAGACGAGGCGGGCAGCGTGACAGAAGGCGCTCGGTCGCCAACGCCTCCATTTCTGTACACCTCGAAATCGCAAACGCACGACAAACAGTTTTTCGAGCCAAGCTGGGGTCAACGGATCTGGACGTGTCAGTCCTTCAGCCGCCCGCCCGATGAGACACCGAGGCCAGTCCTGCTTTGGGGTTTGGCATCATGGCAGACAATACGGCTGTCCCGGGCAAATATCACGCACCGCAGAACGAGTAAATGACGAGGCGCAGGCCCAAGAATGCAGTTCCTGTCACTTGTCAACTCTCGTTGCAACGGTACCGAAGACTAGCTGAACGCACTGGTGGTCTGCCAGTGCCAACCTTTTTGGTGGTGGCTTGCATATGAGCATCGGATATAAGCAGGTCGATGACGGCGCGGACAGGGACAAGGGAAGCAACATGCTGGACGTTAAGAACCGCCAGATCGATCAGATGAGTGCACCGAGAGAAAGCAACCCACGGCAGACTCGCCGTGGATCGACAACACACCGTGACCAGCCCGCTGGAGATGATGCCGTCGTCGACTGGCAATACACGTCGTCCCACAGTGCGGGCTGGGTGGTCAGAGATGGGCATCTCGTTCTCGGGGCGCCGCCGTCTGTCCAGGTACGAATGAATACCTTGCCAACTAGTGCCAGCCCAAGTCGCCTCCCCCTCTCCGAGTGCACCCCCAAAGGCTGTCGCAACGGGGAGCCACTTCGCGGCCCCAACAGCGTTCCAACCGCCTCTCCCATAATATTCGGGGCAACTAAGGGACCCCCATGGCGTGCGGCCCACCACACCTTTTGGCAGGTCGCCGCCTCTGGTTGCTCCTGTGGGAGCTGGAAGCTGGGAGCTTAGTTGCTGCAATTACTGCTCCGGGACAGGTCGAGACAGGGCAGGCAGGGCATCGCATCGCATCGCAGCGCATCACGCCGCGGGCCTCACACCCAGACATGAACATGGACATGACTGGCCCTGGCCCCGGGACTCCTCATTCACACCGGCCGGCTCATCTGGGAGGTGGTGGCAGAGGCGAGGTCGAGGTCGAGGTCGGGGGGGACGAGGGAGACGAGAGAGTGCCATAAGACCCCCCACACTCCCACCCTGCGTCTCTCTGTCCTGCCCACCGTCCCTAGATGGCCGAATCGCTCTGCTGCTGCCCACTTCCCCAGGACCTGGACCCCGACTTGTGCCATTGAGGTTGAATCAGTGAGACTCGACAGCAACCGCATCACGACGCGAACGGGCACCACCCACGCACGACACACCACGCGATCACCAACCGCAGCCTCGAGGCCAATCTCGAACCCGCGCCCGCACGCCAACCTTCGAGAAGCTCCGCTCCAGCGACTCCCAGCTTTGCTTCTGTGTCTTCCTCTCTGTGGCCTTGCTGCGACCCTACTGCTTGCGAATTTCGCCAGACTCTTCCGCTGCCCTTGCATCTGTCGACTTGGCAAGGCCTGTCTGTCTTTAGGTAGGCCATTCCCGTCTCCCGTATGTCGCAGCTTTCCCTTTCCTCACCCGCGCCTGTTGTCTCGATCCTCCCCTTTCCCAACCCCCCAGTCCCGTTCGACATTCCACGGCACAGCAACGGCTTGGATGAGTGCCGTCGCGGGCCATGTCAGACGCGGGCCGCTACGCACATCCCATACCGGCCATCGGCCAGATTGGAGTCGTGGAATGAACCTGATATCCCACCCAAGACGACGCCCAGCAAGAACTCCCGCTACTGCTGCTGCTGCTGCTGCGGCTGTCAGGAGCGCCGGGCCCCGAGACGATGGCGGCGTACCCCGATGGGCCCTCTCCAGCTCGACCTACTAGAGACCTAGAGGTGCCTCGTCGCCTTGAGGCATCTGCAGCTACGGCCAAGGTTAGCTGGGGATGCCACTGGCGGACATCAACGGCTCGCTTCGGTTCGTTTCGCTCCAGGGGATCATGCTGCCCGGCGTGTGTACCTTTAAGCTACAGATAGGTACCGGCCCACCCGCGACAAACACCAAGCGATCGACGTACCGGTACATCCCGTCCTCATCTGGTCTACTCCCTGTCTTGCTTCCTCGAGGCTGGACTCCCCCAGACACAGCGCGCGTGCGACTTGAACGGCGGCGTGCGCCTCCCCCAGGAAACAGGCGGAACCTTTTCTCTTTGCGCTTCAGTATTCCCCCGTCTTCCCAGTTAACCCCAACTGCTCCCTTCCTGGTATCGGACTAGTCCTTTCGTCGCCCGTGTCCTGGCAATAGTACACCGAGCTATATCGTGCTTGCTTCACGGCGCGGAGGGCTCGCCAAAAGGGCTCATCAAAAGGGCTCAAGGGCTCAAGGGCTCAAGGCCTTGCCCCAAGGTTCTCCCTCCTCGGACGGCGGTTAGCGGATGGCGGATGGCAGGCTTGGTCTTCTTCGTCTCTCGTCTTTACACCCCCGAACGGCAACGCTTGGTCCACGGCCCTTGGCCCTTGGTTGATGACGGTCCACTCCATCCGCAACCTCCAACCTTGCCGTCTCTTATTTATTTTTTTGACACCCACCCCCTCCTCTCATGCAGCCCGCGCTCGTCCATTTTACCGCAACAGGCGGCAGGCCCATCATTAATACCACGAACTCCACCGACATCCACCTGCTAACCTATCCCCAGCAGCCCACCAGCACCACCAACTCACCTTGGCTTACCTCGCCTGAACTCGCCTCAGGAGCACCTTCATAGGGAATCTCACTGCCTTCCCAGCCGTCACTCCCCCCCCCGTCGCGCATCGCATCTCCAGCTTGGCCGCCGTCGACTCTGCTGGCGAGACACCTTCCCGACAGTCATGTTTTGAAAACCCCTCTCCAATTGGCTTTGGAGAGGCCGAAATAAACAACCGCGAGTGCGATTTTGCGCACGTCGTTGTACCTTGCGAAAAAGGACGGAAGCCTGGTGGATTAATCCGCCCCAGTCTCGCCGCGCCACCCATTGCACGTATTCGAATCTCACGACGTATACGGTCCCTCGAGACGCCACCGCACCCCGCGCTCAAAGCTTTGCTGCGCCTGGTCAGGGCAGACGCCCGCGCCGCATAGTCCCTTGGTCTCAGGAAGCCGTGTAGAAAACATGACTTCCGTATTACCGGCGCATACGTCTGACTTTTCCAGTTCGATTCCCCTCTCGCCCCGAAGCACTGCGACGATGGCGCCGGGCCACGACTCGCGGGCGAGCCCGCAGCAGTTCATCAAGCAAGAGCACGAGCCAGGAAGAGGGCGGCCGCGGGAGGGCTCCGAAGACAAGGACGCCGACCTGGTAGACGACGATGGGGCTGACGGCGATGACGGCAAGGCCGGCTCGTCCAACTCAGACGGCGGCCCCGCACGTAAGAGACGAAGGAGCCGCAAGGGTTTAGACAAGAAGTTTGAATGTCCTCAAGAAGGCTGCGGGAAGAGCTACTCGAGAGCCGAGCATCTGTCAGTAGACGCACCAGAGAAAGCTGACGGCTTCGACTAACACGCTTCCAGATACCGACACCAGTTGAACCACACACCCAAACAGATTTACGCCTGCGACTTTCCCGACTGCTCTCGCACGTTTGTCCGGCTGGATCTGTGTAACCGCCACAGAGACCGTCACACGGCCAAGGGATCAGCTCTGAACCGCAAAGACTCGATGATGAGCCACCTCTCTCCCACGACCGACCGGCCACCGTATCCCCTGCCCGGGTCGGCGTCGCCCGAAATCAGCCGGCCGGGTACCGGCTTCGCCAACGTGCGGCAGAGCCAGATGCAGCAGTTCCAGTCGCCCAAGGAAGCCACGGGGAGCCCGTTTGCGCAGGCGACTCATACGCCTCCCACCGGATATCCCATGGGGGCACCCCCGAACATGGACGGCTACATGCATCACGACGGTGGTGGTTACGGAAACGTCCAGGCGCTTCGGCCTCCGCATCAGTCTCCAAACAACGGACCACGGCCGACGGTACAGACGAACGGGCCATACATGTCTCCGGTTTCCAACCAACATGGATACCACGGCCAGCAGCACAACACCCCGCAGTCCGCAACCTACACCACCCAGCAAAACTTTCCGCCGTTCAACCTTCCCCCGTCCGACTTCTCCAACGGGACGGGTAACGTACCCCGCGAAGCTGGCCAGACGTACGCACCGACCACATCGGCCGAGTACAGCGAACAGGGGCACCCCCAGCAGTCGGGCGAGATGATGCTGCTCGATCAGATGTCGATGCCCGGGACGATCCCGGTCTTTGGGACCGACAGCATCCTCAGCAAGTCGCCGTACGTGACTATCCCGGAGGACTTTGTTGCCTACCTGTTCAATACACAGCAGGGCGAGGGGTCACCTATGGGGCAGATTGTGCCCCCTCAGTATGCGAGCAAGTGAGTACATTGGACGTGCGTGCGTGCGTGAATTGCGCTGACCTTTCTTAGCTACGGAGAATACGGAAACTCCTACAGCGTGCCCTATGTCGGGACCGACGGCGTGCCGATGGGATACTTTCCGTCCGGCTCGCACCAGGTCATGGCCGTCAACAACCTGCTGGACCAGAACCTGCCGGAGGCGACAATTTCCGAGGAAAAGAGCCAGGAGCTTTACGACTTCATCAGCCAAAGGTTCCACGAAAACGACCAAGCGCCGGCACTGCGGCAGCGCGACAGCATTCTGGAGGGCGACCGCACCGACGGCGACCACATGCTCAGCAAGCGGATGATGCAGGCCTACATCGGATCGTACTGGGTTCACTTCAGTGATCAGATTCCCATCCTCCACAAGCCCACCTTCTCTCCAGATCGGACGCCGAATCTGCTGCTCCTCGCCATGATGACGATCGGCGCCGCCTGTCTCGACAAGACGCACGGGCAAAAGGTCACCAAGGCCGGCGCGCAGCTATCCAACTTTCTGGCATGGCACCTCCGCTGGGAGATCTTCATGGACCCCAACTTCCGGCCGCCGGCGAAGCTGTGGCTGTTCCAGACCCTGTTGCTGCTAGAGCTGTACGAGAAGATGTACTCAACGAGAGAGCTGCACGAGCGGGCACACATTCACCACGCGACGACGATCACCCTGATGCGCCGCGGCAGATCGCTTATTGGCAAGTCGGCGCTGGATTCACCACCGAATCCGCGAGACGATAGGAACAGTTCACGCCACTCCTCCGCGTCGGGTGTGGCGCACACTGCCGACGAATGGTGGAACCACTGGATCACCAACGAGTCGACGCGCCGGGCCGCATTTGCCGCCTTCGTCATTGACTCGATACACGCGACCATGTTTGGCCATTCCACGGTGATGGTGACCCACGAGATGCGGCTCCCGCTGCCCTGTGACGACGCCTTGTGGAAAGCCAACAGCGGCGCCGAGGTTGGCCGGATCGAGTCCAACATCATGTCCAACGGCATCAAGCCGATTTCCTTCCTGGAGGGTCTCAAGCGGACGCTCAGCGGCCAGGGGGTCCAGACCAACCCGTTCGGCCGCATGGTCTTGATGGCCGGGCTCCTCAGCGTCAGCTGGCACATGAACCAGAGGGACCTTCAGGTCAACGTGCTCGGCGGAGGTGTCTCGCAGGCGCTAGGCGGGCGGGACAAGTGGCGGGGAACACTCACACGCGCCTTTGATGCGTGGAAGGAGGACTTTGACAAGTCGCTCACCCGGAACGAAGGCTCGTCCGACCCTTACCGGTACGACTCTGCCAAGAAGAACGAGGCCAACGTGGTGTTTGAAAGCCGCACGGTGCTGCACCACCTTGCCCACATGGCGATGCATGTCGATATCGTGGACTGCCAGATTTTTGCCAGGGCGAAGCGGCTTCTGGGACGAGCCATTGGGCAGCAGGACCTCAACAGCGCCCAGAGGAGGATGAGGGACCTGTGGGCGCCGTCTGCAAAGGCCCGAGACGCAACATACTACGCGCTCAAATTCCTCTGCTCCGTCCTCATGCCTGACGGTGGAGGGTCGCCGCAGTCAAACGGCTTCAAGTACGACGAGCCTTACACGGCTCGAGACGATGTGCTGCTCAACAGGCCGTGGGTTCTTTACTTTGCAGCACTCGTCGTCTGGTGCTACGGGTTCGCCCTCGAGGGGCCCTGTCCCGGGGTGCCTCTGCCAACGACGAAGCAGGAACAGGTGCGGCAGATGCGGGACTACCTGGCCAAGTACGGCGGCGTGTCTTCGCCAGAGGAGCTCAAGAGCATGAAGGGCATCAACACGAATACGGCGCTACTGCTCGTTCTGAAGGACTCTTTCGGGACCACACGCTGGGAGCTGCTCCACGAGGGAGCCAATCTCCTCAACAACTGCCTCCAGCTAAACTCCGGGGCAACGGCATAGCGAATTGGGACAAAAAAGGCGGCGGGCATTTCATTTGATTGACATCGGAACGAACCGTGACGGCGGCATTATGACGGGAGGATTCGGATTCAAAATATACCACTTTGTGCGAGTTATTATTTGACGGGTCGTCAGGAGTCGGGACGACGATTGGCATGACAACAGGCCTTGCGGCCACACCTCATATTTCTTTCTGTAGTGTATCTATACCCAACGAGACGCCCTTCAGGCGTGTCGCGACGTTTGTGACATACGAATAGCATGATGGCCGAGGCAGAGAATACCGGGTCTCGGCGAGTACATTGGCGAACTGGTCACTTTTCACATTGGTGCACCCTGTGGTTGTCATTTCATTGCTGACATGTTTGGTCGTCTAAGTCGGGCCGCGGCCCATGGAGAGAACAAGAGGCAACGGGACGTGGGGTGCGTGTGGACCGAGAGAAGGAAATCCCACCTATCCGGTTCCAACTGAGATGGTCTTGGCGGGCGAAAAGCTGGAATCTTCACGGCATTCGCTGCGCCGTGTTGGTGCCTTCATTTAGGCTTTTTGGAATAGGGGGCGACTAGCGGGCGAGTTGGATGGGTGTGTGCATACTGACGGGCGGCTTGCTCGATAGATGGCACATCTCCCTGCCGCGTGTAGATGATGCTGTTTCCTGGCGATACGCGACCCACGTGGCCCGGGACTTGCGGCCTTTCGTCCGGTGGTGAAGCTAAGCTTGTTTATTGAGTTGAGATACGCTTTACGGCCTCCGACGGCGTCGGATAAGTCCGTTGGGCATCGGGTGCGCCGGGTGCATTCAGATGAAGCGCTGTCATGAGGGGGGCGGATCGGTGACGCAGAGGTGCCTTGGTCTGCTCGAATGTATGCTGTGTTGGTCTGTCTGTTGATCTTCTTGTGCGTCCAACGCTGCTACGGCATACTGCGGGCCCGCCCCGGGCCGTCTGCCGGTTTCCCGGTGGGTCCATCGGCGCCGAGGGTGTAAGCGAAAGAATTGGATGAGAGAGCGTGCGTTGAGTCAACTACGTTACGTCATGATGATTAATACAGCGGTCGACCATGACAAGCACTAGTAAAGCAATCGCGATCACAGTTGGAGTAACTGGGACGCCTCACTTTCAGGGCAGCGTGGGACAGGTTTTTTTTCTTCTCGGTTGCTTGGAGAAGCGAACGGTGCAAAGCAAACCTCAGCCGGTGAACCGTGATGGTATGAACTTGCCTGATTTGGTCGTAGTCTCCACCGCGCTGATACGTCGGAGCTTACCTCCTACCTCCGGAGAATTGCCCGCCCACGTCCCCGCATGATGGGTTGGGTGTGGTGGACCAATCCAGGCGGACGACGCCAGTTTAAGCTTCTGTTGCGTCGTCCGTCTCCCACCTCACCACGCGCAAACCCCATCTCACATTCATCTCTTGCTTCGAATCGTTCTTCTCATTCGTGAGCGAGCTGCGCGCAACTTGTCTTGCAGAACGAATGGGTCACGCCGACGGGGCATCCAACATGCTGCATCTCAACCTGCTGCCGGCGGAGATCCTCCACCACATCTTCACGGGCCTCGAGCCGCGCGACCTCGGCCGTCTGCCCCGCACATGCCGCTTCTTACACACCTATGTGAAGGGAAACCAGAAACTCTGCAAGGACATTTACTTGAATACTCTGGTGAGAAGGTTATGTGTGGCGATGTGACGGATGTGTGGTCCTAACCTTTGGTGATAGGACAGCCTGGCAGACGCGGAACTGGACTGGGAGAAAGAGATTCACGACTACGTGAGGCTCAGCCTGCTCTGCACCGGTGATAATGTGGATGAGAAGGTGAGTTGTCATTTTCGGCTCATTTTATGGTCATGAGGCTTATCATGCTAGACTGGTGAACTGCCGTTCGTCTACGAGACCGTGAACAGGCTCCTCAAGAACGCCTCATCCACAGGCGAGGCACAAAACGAAGCCGGGACTCACGCGGCATCACGGAATGCAGAGTTTCTGGCGCGCGCCTTCCGCGAGGAGCCGGCACGTCTGGCCTTCCTCTGCCGCTCCTTCATCTTTGAGCGTGCGCGCAGCGAAGTACGGCCCATCCGCATCCCGGAGAAGCCCAAGGAGGCGCACCAGCAGAGCGCGAAGCTGCACTGCCTGTACGGCCGCCCCATTCTCAACTGCGGGCGCACACGTTCGTCGCGAGTGTATCCGTACGCGTGCTCCAAGGTGTACGACTTGCGGCAGTACACCCCGCGGACGAAATGGGGGCCGTTCATGGATGACGACACGGACCGCGTGGACTGGGAGAAGGTCGAGGCGATCCTGATTGTGCTGGGAAGCAACATACGGTCGCAAAACCTAACGGCCAAGGTGTTTAGTAATCTGTGGGAGCGTCCGTTTGTCGGGTCGTGGGCCGGGAGCTACGTGCCGGCTCCGAACCGGGGGATCCAGGACTTGGACCTGAACGACCCGTACGGAGTCGCCGGCACCTGGCTGAGGGTAGGTTGTGCGGTTCTCACAAGTTGGACGTAGCTAACAGGACTAGGTGGTGTGCTTTATCGACTACAACGACTTCTTCGGCTACAACTTTCCCATTGGCGACCACATGCCGCGGGAGGTCCCCCGCCCAGCCCTGGACGTGGGCGAGGCCACCCGCCTCATCGTCATGAAGATCCACGTCACGGACGTGCAGCCGCCGGGCGAGCAGGACGGCCAAGCTCTGCCCGTCGTGCACTTTGAGGGCATCTCGCGCTCGATTGACGACTCGTGGGACGAGAACGCCAACTCTGACCTCCGAGGTAGGTGGACGTGCTCGGCGTATCGTGCTCGTTGTCATTGTTAATCCTTCTCTAATCAGCAGTAAAAGGCACCGTCCGCCTCACGAAAGAGGGCGAGGTCCGCTGGACCACGTTCTCCATCTTCAGCGGCAACGCCCGATGGCGCAGCGAGGGGATCCAGATCGGCGGCGTCGGCTCCGCGAGAGGCGTCGTAGGACATTGGTTCGACACGTAAGTACCATCAACCGCTTTTACGGTTCAGTTGCTGACCACAGGCGCAGAAACTACGACCCCCACGGCCCCTGCGGGCCCAGCGCGTACTTCAAGGTGTCTGACCGGGCGCCGAACCCCAAGGGGGACGACCAGCAGATCAGCTTCCATGACTTTCTGCCCATCATGGACTTTGACGCGGACATGGGCAGCGACGAGGACGACGAGGACTTTGTCGTGGGCGAGTGGGGTGAGGACGAGGAAGACGACGAGATGGATGTCGAGCATGACAGGGAGGCACTGGCGCAGGATCTGGCGGCGCTGGCCTCTGCAGACGTCGAGATCATCGACCTGCTGCTGAACGGGCATCACCTCATGGGCGAATGATAATGCAATGTACAATTATTGTTGGTCTCACAGGACCAGCTAGCTGGAGGGGTAATAATATAGCAGCGAATATCATGTGTATTTACTGCTGTGGATGTGTTGATTTAGAAGTTAACTTGCGGCGGCGGCGGCAGACGCGATCGCGGCGTTGATGGCGTTAACGATCCCTTACGTAATCGACGATTACGTAAGCGACCGTCCCATCGATCGCCGCCGCGATAGGCGCGCGTTACCAACACTAGTAATTCTCTCTTTTTGCTAGCACGCGCGCGCAGTTAATTTATAACTATAATATAAAATTAAAAAACAATATTTAACAACGTTTAACGTAATTACTAGTAATTACCTAATAATTACCTATAATCCTATAGTAATAGTTACTTAATAATTACTACTCTATCTATCCCACCCTACCTAGCGCTATACTAATACTACTAGCGTTACTATTAGGCCTATATTACTTATCCCTCTATATAGACTATTACTAAGTTATTATTAATAAAACGCTTAAAGTACTAATTTAGCTCTAACTTTATAAAAGCGTTAGTAAGGTTATTATTACTATTAATCTAGTAAACCTTATAGAGTTTATAACGCTTATATAATTAATAAAATGCTATAATATTAATTATTAAGCGTTTTTCCTTTATAATACTAAGCTTAATAAGGTACTTATATAATAAATATAAGTTAGTATAAATAATTATAGGGATTAGAGGTAAGTTAAAGTAATTTATAATTATTTATAATATTATTAAGAAAGTATAAGCTATATTAATACTAGTAATTATATTATAGACCTTAGAGGCTAGAATGCTCTAAGTAACCCTCTTACTCTTAGTTAAGCTAAAATAGACTATATTACTATTAATTATAAACTTATTATTACTAGAGAGTATATTATTAGCTAGAATAATTATATATCTAAGCTGAGAAGTTATATTAGAGTTATTAGTAAATAAGCTATTAATAAAGATAAAGAGCTTTATAGTTAATAGATTAATAGGGGTAAAAGTTAGCTTATATATTAGTAAATCTATTTATTATTATAATTACTTATTAAGTACTTTTATATTATTAAGTAAGGGTTATTAATATTAAGTAGTAGTTAATAGATTATAGTATACTTTAGGTTAATAGATTAATATAATATATACACTTTAAGTATATTACTTAATATATTACTTCTTAATATTATTAAAGCTTATATTAAGATTAATAAGAATAAGTTTCTTACTTTAACCCTTTTAGTATAAAATAATAGTACTAGAGTTATTAAGGCTAATAACGCTACTATTAAATATTAGAGGTTAGTTAATAGTAAGGTGTTATTTTACTTTTACTATAAATAATACTTTAATTAATATTTTATCCTCTTAAGTAGAGAAGTTAATATCTATAAAACTTAAGGTATTATTAGTTTATATATTAATATAAGTAAAACAAGAGACGGCTTGCCCACCTTCGGAAATGGCGGCACCGACATGCCATTTTCGGCACCTGCCACATCGGGTAATTCTCGGCCACGCCATCCGTCGCTGTTTTTGCGCTCTGATAAAACGGCGCCCGCCCCGCCCAACACGCCGATGTACCTCGAAGTTCCTCTTGTACCTTTTGTTTCTCGAAGCACCACCCACGCCACATTCACCTTCTTTCTGCCAGCCTCAGCCACATCCACGCTCTACGACATCATTTGCATATCGTCGACCTTTCTTCAACTCTCGCCTCCACGACAAACCACCCGACGAATCTCGGTTTCTGCTGAAGCCAATTGAGGCTAACAGCAAAAAGGCCCATGTTGGTACTTTCAGTTTCCTGTGGCGCTTTTGCCCACACCAGGTGCAACATGCCCCATCCAGTAGGCTTCGGTATTCTTCTGCTGTAACTGTGTTGCTAACTCCTTCAATGCATTGCCGCTCATGGCAATTTTGTCTACCCTCGTCCGCTATCTTCGCCTCGCCTGTTTCATTGATCATCGACATCAAAAATTACGAACACCTGACGAAGTGCCCGTCGGGCCCGTTACCCATCCTCAAGGGCCCCCCTTGCTGCCCTGCCGCGTCTGCCTCGCCTTGTTGTCAGAGCCAAAATTGCCTCTTATGGTAATTCAAGAACTCAGGGGATCATGGAATGCGCCGTGGGATCATACGACCATGAGCGGTGATCGGAGACGCCGCGTCACTGAGCAGTTGAGTCAGGCATCACGACGAGCACTCGGGGCGAAGCCCTTGGGCTAGGTCCTTCCTCGGGCGAAGGGAGGCATACCTCGAAATTACCATATTTGGCAACTTCCATGCTTTCCAACTAGCCGGTGGTTGGGACGTTGGCAGTTTCGGCGAGAAATGCACCACGTATCGCGGATACTGGCATCCGGCTGGGCTACCAGCCAACAAAGGACGGGGTCTGCCTCGCCATGGGTTTTCTAACCTTCAAAGACGCGTTGGCAAGGTGATGGATGGCTGGCGCCAACCGAATTCCCTTGTTGGGTAATTCACGTCTCGACTGCAGCCTAGACGTCCGGCTCGCCCACCTCCAGTGAGATGGCGGCGACTAGAACGGCCTTGTATATCCGAGATGAGGCACCCTAGCCAAGTCATGCACGCCGCTGAACGATAGCCTGGCCACACCGTCCATGAGATAGCTTGCTCCTCCAAGGGGGGTTAGCTCAACCAACGTCAGTCCAAATCTGGGATCTGGCTCACGAAGCAGTCTTCTGTCCGAGACCCCGAAAATCAGTTCATGCCAGCACCTCGGAATCTGCAACCAGGGCGTAGCTTTTGGGAACGGCGGCAAGCAGTCGCGAAGGCCTCCATGATACCGCAATCTCCCAGAGGACGGGATCACAAACTCAGCGGCCTTCTTCCAATACGAGGAGCGAGGGCTCGCCGACGAGGATATTGCCCAATTGGGATGCTCTCATACTATGGGCAGAACAGCTAGGCCTTGAAGTTGGTCGTCTCCACGTCCGTGTCCAGGAGCAGGAATGATGGACGGCCGGACTTCACCAAGGGGCGCTTCAGGTAGCAGCTCAGCCGGCTTCCCGAGTCAACAAAACTGCCGGAAGAGGCAATTCTCGTCTCAACCGTGCTAAACACCCGGCTCTGCCTGGTCTCGGCTCTCAACAGAGTGGTTCCAACATTGGTTGCATTGCATATACGGGACTGTGGGAGCCAGGAAGCTCGAGGACATCCCGAAGCGCCGGCGCAATATTCCCAAGAAGATCAACACCTCCGAACACGAGTCCTACCTCATGTTCCAACAGCATGGGCCTATCATACGGCTTGTGAGGCAGCATCCACGACACATCGTACAGTTGGCCCGGACAATTAAGGGGCAGATGACCCCTCTCACCCATGCTCGGGGCGGGTGGTTACGCCGGTTAGAAGGTTCACCGGGCTCGATGGAGGGTCGGGTTCAGCTGAACAGGCCTTTTTCGGCGCAACTCCAAGGCCGGACGCCCACGTCAACGGATGGGTGCCTATCTCGGTCTGGCAATCATGATCCATGCCACCAGGAGCGGGCCTTGGCAGTTGAGATTGCCCTACTTCAAAGTTGGTGACGTGGCTTGCGGGACTTGGCCAGGGGCTCAGGGCTGCAAGCTTCTTCGGCCATGCCAACAGCTAGCCCGGCAAGTCCGCTATCACTGCCATTTTTGGATGAGACGAACAGCAATTACGAAGGGTAGAGAGCCCACCGGCGTGCCAAGGACAGTGGCCAGGTTCGGAAGAGAACATCACACCATCCAGGGTCCTACATAACGAAGGAGTTACGTTGCGCCAGTGGGCCAACTGACCCCAGCTTCGGGTTCCAACGCAAGTGTGGAAGCGGCAGGCTCCTCCACGGGTCGATGAGTGGGATTATTGGCCCAACCGTCATGCTCAGAACGGGGGACTCATTGCCACACGGATGACCGACATGTTATATAAAGCCATCGTTTCCTCACTTTAACACCAGCCAACTCATGCCCAAAAACTTAACATCGCCTTTCTTCTTTCACCAACGATGGTTAAGCCACAGTTCAAACAGCTGGATGTTGAGTCCATGGGAAGGCTCTACGAAAAAAAGGAGCGCAAGCAAAAGCTTGCACAACTGAAACGCCAACGAGAGCGCGAAGAGCAACAGCAGCCACGATCACTCTTCCCACCAACACCCCCAACTGCACTTGAACCAGATATCGGAAACCTAGGGGCGACAGAAGCCCAAATCATCGGCTATACGTCAGGTATACTTCCATCACATTCCTCTCTCTAGGCGTTGACTTACGACAAACAGGCGATTCCCCCAACTTCCCTGGTTACAACCTCGGCTTCAATTTCTTCGAGAATCTTGATATGGTCGACATCGCGCACACCATAGAGTCCTTGATATCACCCTCTGAGATGGATGATATCACAACGGCAACGACCGGATCCTTCTCTCCCGATAAGATCCAGCCACACCCGAAACCCCGGTCGCCTCGTATACCTCTTCTTGGCCATCCTACGGAAAAGAGCTCTCAGGAAGAGGCAAATCCTTTGCTTGAGGAACTTCCCGTGGCTCCTAGCCTGAACCGACGTGCAACGGGACAACTCCACACAACGAGTTCTGTTTTAAGTGGCAGGAACACGGGTGAGCGACCAATGCCGAAGATATAAAGTAATCCGGGACTGACAAATATTATCCAGTCGTCGATGAGGATGAAGAGATCAGCAAGAGCGGCGAAACCCGCAAAAGCTGCGATGCCGATGACTCAGCCGCCGAGGAAATTGATAACTCTGATGAAGATGATACCCATGGCGAGACCTGCATTGAAGAGTTGGCGGTTCCAGGACCCAAACTTATGTTTCAAGATTCGTCGGGGATTCCCGCATCACAGATCCTCTCCGGAAGCAACTCCGCAACGCCCGACTCTATGGAGAGCCCGTCTAGCGAAAAAAGCCCAGTTCCCAGTTTGTCAATCGACGCTCCCGCCGTTTCCTTGGACAGGGTGGAAAAACCTCAAACAAACGTTTTCGCGATTCCTACCCCATCCTCACACCACGCCTCCGTCTCACGGCAAGGTGGTGATGCCATCATCAGCCGGGGGAAACGAGGTCGTGGGGCAATCGAAGACGGCGGCGAGAGCCATGATCGTCGCTTGCCCAAACGAAGGAGAGCACGAGATGCCGACAGCGGGACAGCATCACCGACTTTGCCATCCAGGACTTTGCGCGCAATACCATCTCGAGACGTGGCAGACGAGACAGCCAAGAGGGACATCGCAACCCAACGTGGTAGAAAGCTCCGGCGTTCATCTAGATCGCAGCCAAGGTCTCGTGCGGCTGGCCCCATCAGCTCAGTCCCCGGTGGCAAGGACCATTCGCATCTTGATGGATTACCTACGCTGAACTTGGGTAATGCCTCTGGAAGAGAGAAACATACCGCCCAGCGGGAGCATTCACCCACCACAGCCGATGGTACTATTCCTCGCCTTGACCACTGTTCAAGGAACCTTAGTTCTCAAAGGTCCGGACGAGTTTCTCTCCCTCCGGTCGCCACCAAAACGGAGCTGTCCTCGGCTACATGCCACACATGCGGCTTTTCTGCGGAATATCTACTGCGGATGAGTGACACCGTCCAGGTTCTCGTTGGTAGTGGCGTTGAGTCATCTGGTAGAGAAAGAGCATTGGACATGCTTCAGTTGTTCGTCGGGTTCATCAGGAATTATGCCGCAGAAAGGCTTACATGCAACACGGGGAGGACGGAACACAACTATTCCGCTGACGCGATGAATCGGAACCACCCAGAAGGAGCAACTGGTGGGCTGTCAAATGCCGAGACAGCCGAAGACGACGAAACCTCGCACGACAACTCCGGACACGACAGCGATAGCGAGAGCAGTAGCAGTTCCGACCGTAACGAAAGCCCAGATATGCCTATGGGAAGGGTTAAGCGGCCTCCGCGCCGCCGTTGGGAGCCACTGGAAGACGCGCGTCTCCGCGCGTGGGTTCAGGAGGGAAAGGAGTGGACATGGATGGCGAATAGGTTGGATCGAAGCGAGCAGGCTTTAATTCAACACTGGGCGATTATTGGGAAGCAGGATCGTAAGAGAGCAAAGAAGTAAACAGTTGTGGTCGCCAAGGTCTGCTTGTATTGTACGATAACTCATTTCTCCACTATCCTATCTCTCTTTCTCCTCGATCCCAAGTATGCATGTTCATGTGGGCAATGCAGCGAAACTTCGTGGTCGCCGAAGCCTCCACATCGCCCACTGTCACTGTGACACAATCCTGAATAGTTTCACATTGAGTCTGAGACTGGGCTTGCGATAGCTCGTTGGAGGAGCAGTCCAAGGTTGACCGGTTGCGATGAAGACTTGGTTTGACGGTTCTCGGCGCCGGGTTCTTCAGCGTTCATGAGGGCCTTCGGCTTCGGAGCCTAACTCGAAGGGGGTCCGGAGGAGTTGCTGGACGGCGCGGAGTTGAAGTTGGAGCCCCGGGGTCGTCCGCGGAGCGAAGTGACAATCTGACAGTCAGCTTTTGAGGAGGGCACCGTTAGGATCAAGAGGCTGCTGGTGCCATCAACGCCGCTGAATATCTGGTCAACTTGAGATTCTCAGACTTTGTGATCTTGAGGATTGTATGGGAGGATGGTATCTACTTCTCCATTCTAAGCCCACTTATGACTGTGGATCTATGCCTTTGGCATAGTGTCTGTCTCATTAGTTATTCCACCCCTCCAGCATCTCAGCAATCCTCTCATGACCATTCATTCTTGCCATGGTGATCGCCGTGTTCCCATCCCAGTCCACGAAGGTCGGATCCGCACCAGAATCCATCAGAGCAGCCACAATGGGCTCATGACCATGGCGAACTGGCCAGAAAACAGGCGATCTACCGGAAACGGACCGAGACTTGACATCCACATCTCTTCTTTGCACCCGAAGCTTGGCGACTGTGTTGTGCCCCAAAGATGCTGCGATCCACAGAGGCCTTACACTCCTGATGTTCTTCATGTTTGGCTTGACACCTTTCTGAATCAACTGTTCGATAGCCCGAGCATTTCCAGCCTTTACTGCTTTGTAAAATTGTGCGATACAACGCTATTCCTCCTCGATACGGACGGTCTACTGAGATAAGGAGTAATCCTACCACTTTCTTGTAATTATGCTAGTTCCCCGCTGCAGCCTTTATAACATCAATGATAGTGATCTGGCCTCCTCACCGGTCTAGAATTGGTGACATCATTTCCTTCCCATTCATTTCGTTTCTAGCTGCAGCCTTCACAACCTCCTCAGTCATGGTGATCTGGTCTCCTCGTCTGTGGAGAAGCAGTGGACTATCTCATTGAACAACATGAACGCCTTTAACCATTTTGCATTCAATCGCAAGATAGACGAAACCAAGCATGAAGTGGAGCAGAGATATGGCATTTTGTTTTGGGAAAGTATTAATTCAACAAAACGTTCACACGGTATACGGACATGGGTGATAACAAGAGCAGGGCATTACGGGACAGAGCGAAAATGACAGTAAGTAGTCTGTGAACGGGACATTACAATAATGGATACGAAACGCATTGAACCTTCGAAACCAACTCAAACGCCGTAATGAACATAGGGAACCCATGTCGGTGTGCTTTGCGCTGTATCCGTGATCAAAACCGCATCCCGTTTCTGCTTTAGGCCCAAGCCTTCCACCTTGGTAACCCATTCGTCTCGGAGCCTTCTCATAGCATGATGAAGCCCGTAGGCTACTGACTCGTCACTAAACCCATTCTTACTCATAGACTCATACGTCATCCTCGCCATATCTACACACAGCGCATCGTCGACCTCCCAAAGCGTGCCTATCACATGCCGGAACCCTGCCAGCTGGAACGCACTCGCAAGGTGGATGCTCTCATCAACAGACTTATCGTCCAAGATCTGGCCTGTGCCGCAGGCTGAGAGGTAGGCAAGAAATGGCGAAGTGGAGCGAAAGTTGGTCTTGTCGAGAAGGTTGCCGACAGAAAGCGGGTTATCCTCCCAATCCTCGAGAAGCAAGCAACTCTGCAACGGATCTGTTGGATGTGTGCTGCCGTGTCCAGCGAAATGAAAGACTCGACAGGTATTCAGGTCGTCGAGGACTGCTTTTTGGTAGGGTTGCGGTTGACGATGTGGCACCTCTACTGAGGTACAGATACCTCGTACTGTGTTCACTTCGTCGGTGGCGTGATGGAGAACGCTCTGTGATGGTGTCTTTTGCATAGCCACAAGCACGACTTGCAGGTCTTGAATTCCTGCTGGCTTTTGGCGCTGTTGGCGTGTGTTGATGATCGACTTGACAGATGACGCGTATGATGAAACAACTCGATCGAGCACTGTTTCTGAGTTACCCTGGAGATGGTTTCCGGCCGTATGGAGTGGAAACCTGACGAGAGGTCCTGTGGGAATCCACCACACATGGGGCCAAGAGTCGTCGTTTGGTAGAGTCTCGTTAAGGCCCAGGGCGTCCAGCACAGGCTTAGCTACAACTGTCCAGAGCCAGCTCAGGGTCTCGAGAGACTTGGATTGACTAGCTCGAGAGAGAATATCTTCTCGGCTGAGCTGAGGCAGCTCCAGAGCCCTTATTCCGGCTTTCTCGATGATCAGTGCATCACAGCGGTGACGACTGATGTTGATAATGACGATAGGGCCCTGGGCTGCGGCATCCCGCATCTGGGTTTCTGTTGCGGCCATGAGAAATGTCTCGAAACCGGGCTGGTGACGGATGTTGTTAAGCAGGGCGGTCATCTGGCTGTTTGCCTGGTGGCGTTGATCAGCTACGGCGGAAGGCGATGTAATTAGTGAAGTGGTATCAACAGAGCCAGTCGACAGTGGTGCGTCGAGTAAGTTACGGAGGTCGACAAATACTTGGGCCAAATTCGGGTGCTCTTTCTCCAGTGACGACAGGTCGGTGCGGATATCTTGTAGCGAACTAGCAATGACACCACGACCAGTTTCAAGAAGCTGAATGGCTGGTACAGGGCCTTCGCCCACGTAAAGGGCGACAGCAGCAGCATCAGAGGCTAGTCCGACGGCCTGTGATAAAAGTTTTTGCTTGTCGGCGGATTGTAGGGAAAACGGGGCGGAAAGGGGGATTAGGCTGATGGCTGTCTGGGCAATGTGATATGCTTCAAGGCCGTCCTGTAGAGTGGCTTGATGGGAAAGTAGACTCCTGCCGGCAAGTATGCGGGTCCTGATTATAGCACCCTCAGAATTCAAGGCAGTGGTGTAGACTTTTCGGGATTCTCTCAAATCCTCCATCGCGCCAGTGCGTGAGTATCTGTCGCCAAGTCTAAGCCCAAGGTTGTTTAGGTAGGTAGCCTGGTCGGGATGGTCTTCTGGAGTGGCCTCAACAGCTTGTCTCGTAATGCGAATGGCTTCTTCGAGATCCGCCATCGCACCAGTGCGTGAGTATCTATCGCCAAGTCTGACTCCAAGGTTGCTGAACCGCCCGGCCCTGTCAGGATGGTCTTCGGGAGTGGCCTCGACGGCTTGTCTGGCGATATTAATGGCCTCTTCGAGATCCGCCATCGCACCAGTGCGGGAGCATCTATCGCCAAGTTTGAGTCCAAGGTTGTTTAACAACCCAGCCTGGTCGGGATGGTCTTCTGGGGTGGCCTCGACAGCTTGTCTCGCAATATGAATGGCCTCTTCGAGATCCGCCATCGCGCCAGTGCGGGAGTATCTGTCGCCAAGTCTGA
>JABGLZ010000895.1:825-20232 GCA_014705045.1 Colletotrichum theobromicola | reverse complement strand
TCCTTTGCTCTAGGGGGTGTGTGTGGTGTGTGAGAATGAAGGGGGGAGGGTAGAGGAGCAATCGGGGGTAATGCTGGCTCCAGTTGGGCTTGTCGAGAGGTTCCGAGCTGAGAAAGAAAAGCCGCCTAGCGTCGGTCAAGTTACCACGCTTCTCTCTGTGGCGGCTTTGTGTATTTTGTTCAAGACACACACTGTCAAAATCTCTCGTCCAGGCTAGTAGGGGTGGGCCTATTTCGACCGGGTCTGGGAGTGAGACTCAGGCTCTTCGAGGGGTGTGGGTGTGCAAAAATACCGTGGGCCTGGGCCGGTGGAATTTCTGAATTTCTTTTCGATGCCGTTGCTTTTTGGTGCCGGCCTAGCGCCTTGGAGGGCGGGCGCCCTTCAATGAGTGCTGAAGAGACAGGGAGGCTATGTTTTTGTACGGGCGACGAGTCCTTGGAGCCGTTCGTTCCTGGTTGGTGTGGTATGTCCAGCGAGTTGGCTGATGAGGCGAGCAATGTTGAGCTTCGCTTGTCTTCCAAGCGCGGTGCTACTCTTCGATGACTATCTGTCTCAGTTGAGATCGTACCTCTAGATCTCACACCCGATCCAGAGAGTTGCAGAGGCCGATCTGGTGATAATTCGAGTCGCAGATGGTCGCAGGAGTATTGCTAGGTTTTCCGGATAAGCAAGGTGGATTGATATGAGTTGATGGATGAGGAGGAAGGACGAGAAGGGAGGAAAAGGAAAGGAAGAGAGGAAACGCGGACGTGTGGGTTATGAGAGGAAATGACAGAGGTATTATGAGATCAGCGACTGACACCCAGGGCGAGCGAGGTGTGATTTCTGAGTGGACGTGCTTGGTATTCACACGCAGGTAAGGTCTGATATGTACGGAGGTACCCCTTCGCAGCTACAGGGGCGCTGAGAGGGGGGCGGAGGGTATGGTGGTCTTCGGTACAGTGCCTCAACGGCGGCAGGTCCATGTCGCCTTATGCCTGCTCCTGATGAACCAGATCCATCATCCCTCCCCTAACTGTTCTTGGGGTATGTGGGGGGAGGGCAAGGAATCGCTGCTCGGGGACCAGATGTGCGGTGTGTTGGACTAGGAATCGTCGCGCGCCAGAGGGACTGAGATGCGTGTGCAGACTGCATCTTTGCATGTACCGGTCAGAGCAGACCGGGGTGATGAGGGATCAGGTAACGCATCGTATTGCCCAGGTATCCATTCAGTCAAAGGGCCGGGGTGGTAGGAAGGGGGCCAGATTTTAGCATCCAGATTGGCGGCAACATGTCGATTGATTGACTGCTGATGTGCAGATGGTCTGCAGTCGAGGCTTCAAGTCTTGGAAGTCATTCACCCACGTCTCTTGTCGTCCCGGCGTGCGAGGAGAGAGAGCGTTCTGACGAAGGCGCTTTTCCGCGAAGCATCAGTGGTCAGACATCGACAGTAGCGGCGACAATTGTAGGGCAAGGCGTTGCATCTGCAGCATTCGCAACTACATACGGAGTACTGCGTAGATGACTAGCGACCATTGGATGGTACCTCGGCGGCCATGTGTAATTTGCAGGTATTTGCCCAGTTCTTTGGCTGTCGAGATAGCACCGCGGTGCCCCCAAATGAACGAGCTGGAGAAGCCTAGGAGGAGTACTGCGTATCTCGTTGCCGACCTCGTGCGCCAGCAACCCCCCCCTGGGTCGGAGTCTAGCAATCTCTGATGGCTAACAAAATGGTACGACTTTTTGCGGTCATTGCATCTTGGGCAGGGGATATGCCCCACGATAATTGGCCTGCTGTCACGGCTGGATCGCAGATTGGTTGTCGAGGGGGGCAGCGGCTGGGCAGGGGGGCTCACCAGGATAGGTTCAGTGGTGACTGGGGGTCAGCAGCAGTATCCCAGTCAGCCATCAGTAACCAGTCCATGCCCCAAAGTTGGTATTTCCATCGCTCATCACTCAGGCGTAAGGCGTTGGCTCGTCGGAAGTGGTGTGGGACACGATGGACAGCGGCGCGCTGACAGCGCCCTCTCAAGAGATTCATGGCGTCAGGGTCAGTGGTGTTGATTTGGATCCGACCTGGGAACTCCTTGGCGAGATTGTGATTGTCGGAATTCAACAGCGACAGACTTTTAGAGATGGACTCAGATACGGGTGAACGATGAGGTAGAGGCGCCGATGCCACATGCCACACCTTGTCTAGGCTCGTGGAGAGGAAGCCGGCGTAAGGTCACTGTGTCATCGCTGGGCAAATGCTGAAAATTTGCTTTAGAGAGAAACAAGCTTTGCCCATTGCGGCGGTCTTCCTTTCCATGCAAGATCCTATATTTTCGGCAGCAATATTGCGAAGCGTGAGATGACCTTCGTCCACGATGTTTGGTGACAGCGAGATGGGTGCGCTAGAACGGCTCCAGGTTTTGCGCCGGGAAAGCAGTTGGGTTGTCCTGACAGTGAGATGCTCAGCGGATGGGATGCGGATGGCCAGGGAGCGGGGAGGCGCTGTCAGGGATGAGATGCAGAGTCTTTCTGTGGTGAGCACATTGGTCCCAGTTGGATTTGGTGTTTCCCGCAGTATGATGTCGCCGGGCGCGTGTCTTTGAGCCAGGTACCGTAAGGATACCAAACTGCGTAGGCACGATGAGAGACCAGAAGGACAGTACTCTGTATTCGTGCAGTGCGTGGTGCGATGTATGTGGCATGCGGCGGCGCAGGGTGCCGCACACTGCCCCGGGCTTTTTTGGACGTCAGATGTCCGTGGAAGGGGATCGGTCGATGGCAGGATTGGTGTTCCCAAGTATCCGTACGTCTCCCATGTCCAGATTCCATGTCCATGCCCTTGCGGCGTTGCCTCCCAACGGGGTGTCGTCTTTTTCAACCTCGGAGCGAAATTTGAAGAGGGGCTGCAGACGAGGGGGATGGACCAAAGCTCGAGATGGGCCGTCCATCAGGTTAAGCGCTCGCATTCCAAATGACAGTCAGGAGCTCTGAAGTCGAGGCTGGAGCTCGATGTTCCTGGCCCCGGTACTATGATACATTTAGAGATGTAGTTGGAGTTGAGGGTTGCATGTGAGCCGGAATGCAAAGTTGAGGTCAAGGGCGACGACAGTACGTACGGTACACAGAAAGGTGAAGATGACAGTGGTCGTCTCTTAGAAGGTACCGTAGGCGATGAAACAGTTTGACGTGGACAGATGATGCATCGCATGCAGCGACGAACTGTGACGACAATGAGGAGGAGTAGGCAGAACCAGACCGGAGCCAGGCCCGAAGCCGACTCGAGTTGACGTTGGGATAAGTTTGCGCCCTGCAAGCCTTCTCGGTTCAAGTTTGGACCGCGCCGGTGCGTTGCCGTCCCGAGACGGGGAGGGGGACGACGAGATATCAAGGTCCTTACCTACCTCAGGTTGACGGATGTGCTGACTGAGTGAGCGGTACTTTCTCCAGGCAGGAAGGTAGGCAGTTTCTTGCCAGCTTCTTGCCATTTGATGCTCTGGTGTTGACTTATCCCTCTAGGAACAGCAGGAGCAGCGCATCAGTGCGGTAGGCAGGTAGCAGACGCGCCTTCCTCGCCTTCAGGCAATATCCGGACAGATACTGCAACCAAGCCGGTTGTTGAGGCAAGTGCGGATTCCTATCTACCTAGGTATCCGCAGCGTTGGGCAGATACAGTGGCCACGTGCTGCAGTCCGTCTCAGCGTCCCGAGCCCTGTAGGGAAGGGAAGGGGACAGCGTCGCCCTAGAACATCCATCCGGGCGGGCATCTACCGCCTAGCTCGTGCGAGCCCCTCCTCATCTCTCTCCTCGCTCATAACGGGCGACTGCCAAGTATCTCCCGGCGGTAAAAAATATTGCATGGTACTTCCGTCACCGACGGACTGGTTAAACTGACTTTGCAGTTGTGGGCTCTCCTGCCTTGTGCCTGTCCCTGCCCTTCCCTTCCTCTGTTTGTCCACATCTGCTGCCTTGTGGCCTGGGGCTTCTCAAAATGAAAGATTAAAATCGGGCAAGATGAACCCAGGGAGGGAAGGGGGCCTTTAGGTAATCCAGATCCATCGCTGGATTCCAGATACACCCGGTCATCCTGGCCCACCCGTTCCTCTTCCCTGTTTTGCTTGCAAACGACGTGGACCGTCCATTCGCCGACCTTCACCCGCCGTCGCCGCCGTTCACCGTCCACCGTCAACCATCTTCCAACGCCCAAGTCCCTTTCGGCTCGGCCAGCTTCCTTCTGTCACATCACATCAGGTGCCATTCCTCACCCCCCTCAAATGGCGTACGCACATCTGGCACATTTCTTTCCCTCTCTTCTGTTGCCTTCAGGGGTGTCGGAAGAACTGGGCAGAAAATCCATCCGAATAACTGCAGAAACATATTGCCAACCCACATCTCGACCACGTCCCGACCACCACCCCCCCGTACGTCATATCTCGCCCATGTCTTCAACTCTTCCCTTTCCTAGCCCAATGTGGCTGGCGGCCTTTGACCGAGCTTCTACTTGTGCTCAGACGTCCTGCAGAGAGGCCCCGGTCCACCCCGTCATCTCGTGCAGCCGAGCCTCGTCTGTCAGATTTTCACTCCGACAATCTGGGAGACAGAGAGTCGCCGTGTGATAGTTCACATCCAACCCGCTGCCGCTCCGCCTGGCCAAGCAACCAAAAACACCTCTTGCGCCAGCGAGCTAGTCCGCCCGCGAGTCGCACTGCACATCGCTATTGCTCACTTGCGCACTTCGCTCTCCACCCTACACACCCCCATCTACATCGGGCTTAACCGCCTGTCTGCCTGCATATGTCATAGCCATCACCTCCATCCGGCCTGACTGCCCATCCGAAGCACACGCACAGCACACAATTGGGTACAGCTACGATCAACTGTTGTATTCATACGCGACTGGCCAGCCGATTCTACGGATGTGCTCCTCCTTCTCCACGATGCACTAGCCCAGAGTGTGAGCAAGAACCAGGTACCCTATCCAAGCTCGCCTCATCGCACTCGATCCTGGGGCCGCACCAGAATCCTGCCCCGGCAATCTGAACAACAGATCGACCCTCCTGAGGACGCGAGACTACTATACGCCGCTACACCGTCTCCAATCACAACCACCCATCATCAACTCGGCCAGGTCATCATCTTTTCTGTGCAACCCGCCAGCAAATTAGCTTTCGGTGGCCTGCTCAACCTGTCTTTCCCCGGGGGAAGCCAGATCCGCGCCTGTAATACCTTCAATGCCATCGCAGCAGGTCGTGTATTCTTGCCTCGTCGGAGCTCCTCACGGAACCAAGAGAACCTACCGCGACGCAAACTGAGCCACCCGTGGCCGGCCACCTGTCGACCTACCCGAGTCCCTTCAAGTTGCCGGCAGTCTTCGCACCACGAACCAATGACATGCCGTACATGTCCTCCGGCCATGCTTCGCCTTAAGGCTCTTCGCCGTCTCCTGTACCAGTATGTCTCGTATTGACCCAGACAAGAGACAACCTCGGGTTCAGCCTGCCCCATCCGCCCGCCGCCGGATCATCGTAGGTCACCGCCGCCGGCGAGCTAGCCATCTCACAGGTCTTCCGACGCCCCCGCCATTTCAAATGGGCCCTGGAACCAACGCTGTCGATTCAGATCAGGGGTCCTTCCTCATGAGCATTTAGCGCTTCAACAGGCCCCGTCTCGGTGCATCCGCGATCAACGGGTATGGATGTACGCAGTAAGGATACATCCAGTCAACATCGAAGGTGCTCCCCCACTTGCGGCCCCTCTTCCAGTCGATTGGGATGCTGAATCGTATCATGTCTATCCCCCTCCAATGAGAAGGAATTGAAGACGGGGTATTGTGTCCTGGTCATCATCCGCTGCCGTTGTCCCGCGAGGCCTTCGTCCACTCACTCCTTCGGCAAACCCTTACTGGCATCTTGCGAGCCATTATTTGGTATTCCGGCGGAACAGAGATGAACCACAGGCCTGCATCTCTGACGGATCAGACGTTGGGCCCGCTAACCATTAACAGATCTCTTACCGGCTCGCGTACATATAGATTAGGCGCGTCGGAGGAAGTTTGGTTACCTCGATACGTGCGGCTAACATGCCAATGCTTCATACTAGTTGGCGGCACGTCATCGAATTGACTGGGAGCTGTCAGAACACCATCGACACGGAATAACATGGATCACACAGAATCGCCACTAAAGCACATGTTTCGTCTCGTTGCTTCGACGGACAAGATCCACCTCATCACCGAAGATTTTCTCGTTCCATTCCCAACCTCCCCTTCCTAAGAGATACGTCTGCAGTCGTCGACCCCTGTGTCTGCAATTTCCTCGCACAGTTTTCGGACAACATTGGCTGCAAGCCTGTCGCGTATCAGTGCCGATCGCTGCCATTCTAGTCTCTACTTCCTGATGTTTCGGCTCCACAAATCCAAATGCACCCAGGAAAGAGTTGCAAGATCTACAGGTCTCATCTCAAGCCTCTCAAGCCTCCGTCTCTATTGCTGAGTAGCAGGCTGTCTGACCTGGAGCTTGGCGTGTCCTTGGGGGCCAATCTGGGCGTCTGGCGACGGAACTTCACCAGCACTTGGGTCAAAGGTCTGAGCGCTGGTGCCCAACGAACCACGGCATCACGACCCGAATGACGAAGCATTGCAGATTTTCGTCACTTTTCTGGTTCATCAGATCCCGAGCCCTCAAAGATCGACCTTCTGGCCACTGCCGTATCTTGATAGGCATCCCGCAAAATCCGGATTGTCTTGGGTGCTCTTCCAGAGAGTGAAACATTCAGCGACTGGCGTGGGACATGGCGCTACAACATACCTTACCCTCCATGACTTCAGGTCTCATTTGATCTCCATCCGAGGTCTGGCGACATTTACGAGGTGGTGGTCCCTTCCCTATGACCAGCAACGTCACAGCTATGGGCCAGATGAACCACCAGTCGCAATTGCTGCCGCCATCCCTTTGATGCCGAGGAGGTGTAAATTAGCGCCGTCTTCACGCCCAATGATATTGTCCAGAGAACGGGGATTCTGATCAATCAGAGGCCACGAAATTCTGGCTCAGTTTCCTCCTTAAGTAAGCCGTTGAAAACGGCGCTAATTTACACCTTCTCGGCATTAAAGGGGCATTGCCCAATCTGACATATTCTTCGAGACAGCTCCTACCCCGGCTGCAAGTAACATCAAGGTACGTCCGCGAAGATGTCACCCGTATTCGGTGAGGTAAGAATTCATCGATAGTGAAAAGCCTCAGAAGCAGCGTTTAATGCGGCAAATTGACCGTAGGTCGTCATCTCACAGAACGACCTCGCGACATGCCCGTCAGACCACCGTCTTCCCTGTGTCCGGACAAGGTCTGGAGCAAACATCGGAGGCACGGCGCCATACCTTATTTTTGACGTGAAGCGTCAACGTCAGGTTTCACGGATCCTGGTAAACCAGGATGTCGCGATGCTGGGTCTACCATTTTCGCGTCAGGAATAACTCATGTGGCTCGCCTGTGCGCAGCAAAGCGACTGCCGTTTCTAGTGGCGCATCTACGCCTTAGTCTGACAGGAATACTAAGTAAGGTATCGTCCCTTTACTGGTGGGTACGGGGTGGCATATGCACGGACAGGTATCCGTCCGCAAGCCTCTCTGTAACACGAGCGGACGACGCTCTTCTCCTTAGACAACAACAGCCTCGACTCGCCAGTTGTGCGATATTTGCAATTCCGAGATGGCTCTTGCCTATCAAAACTTCCAGGCCAGACTCCTTGTGGGCCCCAGGTGGCTCCGGGTGCGCAAGGTGTCATTCCGAAGGGTGGGCAGAGGAAGATGGCCACGCGAAAAGGGACATGGATTTGCCCCGGTCCGCAGCTGTCTCGAAAACTGCGCAAAACCTAATATCGAAAGGGACTCAAGAACCGATGCTGCTAAGAATCATTTCGACCGGCGAGAGCATATCTTCCTGAAGACGGGAAACCATCCCATCAGTAGGCCTATCTAACGTACTGCGCAAGTCGATTCAGAATCGAAGGCAAGAGAGCAATAGTGCGTCGGTCTTCGTCACGTAGTGGCAAGGCCGGTCAAGGCCGGTCTCAGGCTGACTCTCTCGGCTAAACACTTGTGATCGGTGCACGCAGCACGTTTTATGCTGGGCCGGCGAACTTGACGTGGGCCATTGGGTAGCCTCTCAGGGATTCTCGACGACGTGCCATGGCTCGCGAGGCTCCGTCCTCCCACGTAGCAGCTCTTTCGTGAAGATTACTGAACACAATATTCCACCAGGCTGTCCAACACAAACCTCGATATCATGAACGAGCTAAAAACGGATCGAAGCCGATGCACGTTTCTTTGTGCGACTCGGTAGACTGCTACTGCGTTCTGCGTGGTACTTGACGCTGCCTCTCGTTACACAGTCACACTCGACGGCACATTGGCGGGAGTTTTCCCAACGGCCGCTTGCCTGATCAGAGCTTGCTCCTACGCTACACTATGTGCGAGTAGGTCTCATGGAGTGTGCAAAAGACTATTTATGCTCCGAATCGACACCGACAGCGGCAACACAGGTCTGAAGCTTGGGCCGTCATTGGCGGTCAAATTCGAATACGTTTCTACGCCCGAGTGAAGTCGCGACACAATCACAGACGGATCTAGCACTTAAGGCATATCCCACGAATCTGCGAGGTGCTCACCTTACGCACCATCAAGAGTGAATGCACACGCCGGCGGCAACATATTGAGGATTGTCGGGACGGTCGCCTCACATGCAAATTATGAACTGACGGACAGCGGAGGCCTATCAGTACGCATGCAATTAATGGACACAGAGGGCATGGTCCGGCGGGGTTGTCGTCTGAGTAGCCAGGGTCTTCATGACGAGTCACACAAACATTGCGGCCCTCATAAGACAAAAACGCGGCATACTGAGTACTCGTAATATGACAGACGTCCAAGCGCATCACCATGTGCAGCTGGCAGGGTCGCTTCTGCCGAAAGATGGAGCGCCAAAATATTGCCAGGGAAGGCAGTCAGATGCCTTGACTAATGACATGACGGCAAATCAATTGTAGGGTTTATTCGACTGGATAGGCATGTGTCAAACTGTCTCGACCTCAACGAGCGGAGCTCGAAAAAACCAAAAACACGGGGAGACAGAATAATCTGGTGTTGCATTCCTCTCTATCGGCAATAGCACGCCGAATAACACCACGTTAGCACGGGGTATACAATGCGTTGCGTACCAGCCAGGCAGTATGCGATGATTCAACTGAGGAGTCTCTGTGTTTTCGAGAACACGGCCGTCGCAGAGATCAACGCTACCCAAGATTAGGACAGTCCGTCCGAGGATAGCGGACCAGGGCTGCTCTCCGGTGTGGATCAGTGTCCCGCAGTGGGAGGCAGACGGTGGACAGGGTTCGCGGTGACGGTGCAGCCGTCGCATCTGGGAGTTCCATTGCGTTGCAGGGCTGCGATCCCACCCACAGCGAGGTGGAGGGCATCTCAGCGTTGGGATTCCAGCGGATTGCATCCGCCCCCCTCGATTCGGGGGGCTCAATCTAAGAAAGTTCATGATTATGGCTCCGCTACGGGCCCGGACAGCGTGTCCGCGCCGCACTATCCAGCCCTCCCTGCCAGAGAAGCCTGCTTTGCGGGAGCGAGACAAGTACCAGTACCAGTAGCAGTACCGACAGCTTCTGCAAAATCTGGCGAGGTCCAAACACTGTCATGACAGCCCGAGCTGTTGCCTCATTGACGAGAGCGGACGAGGGTCAGAGGCAGAAAAAACATGGTCCCCCACTTGCTTCGCTCACATCATCCCCTGACCGCGGTTTATCAGCTGGGGCTTTTGCCTCCTCTTTCGAATCATCATGTCATGGGATGGCCGCCAGTGTGTTGAAGCAATCTACCTCGGCAGAGTTGAGAGCAATCGTTGCCAGGAGTCCGGTGACGTCTCGGGGTTTCTGCGAATTGTACGGGCTACTTGTGCAGGCCAAAGACGGAGCGCTCTCCGCTGCGGCGTGGATGTGGCCAATTGGACACACACGCAACTGGCTAAGGTCGGTTGATCACGATACGAATCTGACTGTCAAAAACTCAAACCGCCGGTTCCAATGGCAACGATGGTAAAAGCAACCGACTTCACGCCTCTCCGCCCGCCCTACTCCACCAGATTCGAGTTCAACTGACCGCTGCACACTCCAGGTCCACTCCCAGCTGTCGCGTTAACTCTACTGACCTGCCGTCCGTCTCGTATAGATGGGAAAGCAGGGTCTGTGCCGGTAACGGGCGAGCGCTCAGGCTTTCTAAGTGTTTTTCGAGCGGCACCTTAGCAAGCTTGCGAGTACAGGTGCACGTGCATGAGAAGAGTAACAGTACCTCCTCATGCCCACGATGCGGTGAGAGAGATGCTGCCGCAAAGTACCCCTACAGCCGTCTGCATGCTCCCGCAGGAGCTTCGGTCGTACCTCTCTTGGTTCCTGCTCAAGCTCACAGCCCATTCCCTGCATGGTGGATGCTTCCCGTTATTTGACAGCTGCGGCGGATGCCAAAATGGCGTTTTCCCGACGTCCCTTGGATCTCGCTTGCGTTCCCCCACTTTTCTTTCTCGAAAAGTTGATTGTTGGAACGAGGGCTGGTGGCCTCTCCCTCGATGGAAGTTTCGATTTTCATTCCACTGCTGCACTGCTATTGACAAGGGTCGCGGGACATCAAACCGATCACCGTCTGCGCCGACGACACCGGCGGGGAACGTGGCGGACGAAAGGGGGCCGTATCCTTCCACACATTCCACGCGTCAGTCCCCCACCACCAGGACATCACGATACACCTCCATATGGGTCCTACGACCGTGTGCTATTCCACCCTGGAAGCACGTCTCGTTCATTCTTTCAGGGCCCTGGATTACTTTCGAGGGTTGCGTTGTATAGTTGAACAACAGCTGGAGCGGACGGAACTGTTTTCCATGTCACTTTGTCTTCACTGGGAACCTGGAATGGCCAAAGGAGAGCCCAACGGTGATGGGCAGCATCATGCCAGCCTCATCATCCCGCTTCCCTTCTCCGTTTCTGGAGGCTATTGCGCCCTATCTTGCAGCCGTTAGATCGCGCAACAACAGATTCGGGCTTCGATGACAGAACAGCAAGTGGATGGGCAGGAACATCAAAAGAGGCGTGTTGCATCAGCTAAGCGGGCCCCTTCTTGCCGCAATCGAAACGGTAGCGGCAGCGGCAGCATCAGCAGAATCTACGCAGCTCGCATGTAGCTGGCAAATCAAAGCGCGCTTCCACGTTCAAACTGCTTCTGTGGGTGTCGGGGCTAGGCAGGCGCAAAGCTGGGAGGAGGCAAGAGAGAAGCAGGCGTGCAGGCGTGCAGGCACAGTGGACTTGGGCTTGTCGACGCAACCCCCTAGTCGCCGCCTCTTGATCTTCTTACCGCATCTTCACTTCATCTGCAGGATTCATGCTGCTTGCTTGCTGCCAAGTTACCGCTGCGCCGCTGCTCCTGTGAGCCCATATCCAACCAAGATGGGATCGACGACGCACAGCCAGACAATCCTCCTTGCAACCTACGGTTCGATGTAGTCAGTGCCCCCCCGAATCTAGCAGGCCTATCTGCTTTAGGCAGCCTTGCTCGAGCGACACCTCTCTTTTGGTCTTCAGCCGCGCCAATACTTGATCTTTCTTACTTTTTCCGAACCAGTTTGAATCTCATTCTTCCAGTACAGGCAGAACAAGCTGGTCGGTATCTGGGGAGGATGCTACCCAGCCATTCTCACGTCGGTATCTGTCGCTCGGTCAGACTCAAGCCACCAACTTATCTACCCAATGTCCAAGGGATCTGGCGCGTTTCCCTCGATCTCATGCATGCCCAGCGAGCGTGCCCTATCAAATCACCGGCCGTGGTCCACGTCGTGCCCCCGGTCGCCCTACATTTATACACTATTAGATTGACTTTCCGCTCGATGGGGGTACACCAATCCATCACCGCTTCTACCGGGGATACTGCCTGGTATGGCAACCATCTCCTTATAACAAGCAAATCACAGGGCCCCATCGAATCCGACTGCCTCCGCTTTATTGGGCCATGTGCCAGATCCGTCCATCGCCATCAGGGCATCATATCTCAACCCGTCCACTGGGTCCTTTCCGCTGTGTCGATATGGGGCTAGAACGGGGGCACACCGTACCTCTCAAGTACCTATCAAGTCGACCTCCGGTACCCTTCAGTTTGCTACGCCGCGGGCTTGATCCCAATATCGAATTCGGCTGACCTATTTTCAGGCAGCTGGGTTGGTGGATTTTAACAGTATTGTCGCTTTCGATGCTATTCGAGCCACGATTGCGGTGTTGTATGCCAACCTGATTTCGGACCGAGAGCCAACGCGCAGCATACCATTATAAACCGGACCCCGTGCAAATCGGCTCGCAAGCTAGGTCGAACATCGCTGCCAATGCTGCTATTGTCAGATCATATAGGTCTTCCTCACCCTTCGCAAATGCGGCATTGTATGCCTCACCCATCAGTGCAAAACTTTGGAGCCACAGATGCCGGTTGTCCTTGGCTCAGCATGCTCGCCGCTGGTCCGGAGTTGCATTGCAGTTGACACATGCAGCCCTCCACAACGTACTCGAAGGAGCACCCGTTGAGAACCGCGGTCGACTCCGTGTCCCCGATCTTGTCGATCATTTTTGACTTGTTGATGAAAACACACACGAGAACGAGCATTGAGAGATACAGGATGCCACGTCTGGACGTGTATGTGTGTGTGGCTGCGGCTCGCTCTCAGCACTGTATCATTGCGGAGGGCGGCGCCCCTCTGCATCAACAACTTTGAGAAGGCCTCATCGACAAAGATCCAGCCCTAGACTGTTCGAACCCGAGCCGCCATGTGGCGGCACGTTACGGGTCAACGATTCGCTTTACGGGCGAGACCAGGGCGAGCAGCCGGTGAGGCGAAGACAATCTTACCCTGCCACCAACGCATGTGAGAGGCTCGTCAGACTACCAACGTCCACGAAGCTACTTGGATGATTCGCATAATAAATCGCACACCCCGTGTTTCGGTTGGATCGAAACGACAGGGTGGCATCCTAATATCACTCGATCGTTTTCTCACGCCAGTGTGGTGTTTCCACAATGGTCACTTGACGATCTGCCGGTCTGCAGTCGGCGAATGCTCATGCAGCCGTAAGCGTATGGTTACCTTGAGACCCGAAGATCCTGGGCTAGGAGATCTCACGCAGTTCACTTGGTCATGTATTGCAATCGACAGTACTTGACGCCATGGTACTAACAGAACGTGGCTGGCAAGGGGCTCAACTGGGCGCCTGTATTCAAAATTGACCGGCTAGGTTTTATGCGAACCAGGTGCTGATATCGCTAGAGACATCGTTGCGGGAGACGGGGTATCGGCCCGATGGAAACGGCTTCGGCACCAGAAGCCTGACTGCTCTCACGTCGACAAGTCTGTAATCCCGCGAAGGACGGTAGGATGCGGTCAAATCAATCGCAAAGGTGCTTGATGTCGCAGTCCAATGCGACATGCGGTAGCGGTCCACACCACAGTCACGGTAGAGCCTACGGCGGTTGTTTCCATCCACATGACAATATCTTCGATACATCGGTGATCCTCCAGGCGGGTATCTTGTAAGCAGCGCATTCGGGTAAAAGCGATGCTGGGTCCTCGTCAGCATTTTCCTGGGATCTAGCTCCAGTGTGCCAATGATGCTTGGCTCGTGGTGCGATCGTCTGATCTGGAGATCGGTCTGCCACGCCGCCCACACACACGTTATCATCTCGCATCTGTGGCTGTCAAATAACGTGTCATGGGCGGTGCCACTCGCCCTCCATCCATGGCAAATCGAGAGAGAGAGTAACGGCTAGGGAGCTTCACCGGTGAGGAGGACTGCATCGGCACTAATCTTTACGCCCCCTCCAACCCCGGGCGACCGTTACGAAAGACAGGCAGCAGTGGCTCTCTTCGAGACAATATGGCGCGACAGTTGGCACCTGTATCTTGGATGTCGGCATATTCAGTCCAATGATCAGCTGGCTCCGGGCGCATCTCCAGCGACCAACGTCTCGACGGTAGTGTCAGAAGTTGCAAAAGAAATTGTCTAGCGCCCGAATAGGCCAGCAACCCCGCTTCCCGACCATACGGTTAGCACGCTTGGGGCACACCCGGCAAGGAGATTAGAGTCGGCGGCCGGCCAGGAGCCCCATGCTCGATCCCACGACTCGACGAAGACATCAGGCCAGAAGAAGTCGATGGTGGATTGCTTGCCCGTTGAAACAACCCCACGCCACAGGCACACGGGAATCTGGGACAGAAGCGGCGCTATGCCCGGCCGCCGATGCAATGGCATGAGATCGAGGCCAGCGTACGTACGCACGGTCGACCGTTTGGTAGGCGAGGTGCCAACAAGAAACAGCTCGTGAGTCGCTTTACGTGAAAGCCGGCTGTTTTCTCACAGTGCAGTCACCACAGGCGGAGACACGGAGTGGGCCACGGAGAGCAAACTGGCGTGCAATGCTCGGCCGAGGAAGGATGACAGCGGAGAACTACAAATCCCATGTACTCTCTGCCTTCGATCGATCAGGACGAAAACCTCCCATTTGTGGAATGCGACGTTGCTTTGGCTTGTTTCGACGTCCGGTCGGTGCACAAGATGTTATCCGATGTATCTCATATGCATGGAACAGCACTCACTGATGTTTAGGTCCAGCTACCAACGACATCGATAGCTCTGGCGACGGCTTGTAGAACCAACTCGCGGGGTGCATCTCAGTTCTGATACTGGCTGCTGGTCTTGGGCGGCCTCGCCAGCCCTGGCGGAGATGGTTTCCGGCCGTGGGAATAACGCCATAGCCACTCTCGGACTTGGACATTCCCTCAAGTGATCGATCGAGAATTTGGCACTTTCGCTTGTCCTCTGGAAACTTGACTTGGGCGTCAAAACGACGCGTCATTTTTTCAATTTCAAGTGAATAGGCAGCCCTATTTCTCTCGCCAAAATTGACTGGTCCAACAGACGGAAAGACAATTTCATTCATTTGCTCGAGTCAACCGAGGCAACAAGAAATAATGAGGCACGGCTCAGGCCCTGTCTCTGTCGCATGTAGTTTTGGTATCTTGTCTGGGGCAGTTCGTCACAGGTTACACGATTGTAAAGCGAGCAGCTATTCCCGTCGCATTTGCTTCTTACCAGCCACCGTATCAGATCATGACTGATGCCCTCCCTGCTCTATCCCTAGCTCGTTTTCTTATTACGAACCGAAGTCCAATACGACGAGGGGCATTGGACGCCTCTGTTGCGCCAATCGCAAGGACGGGTCAAGGCTGCACAGTATTGGCTGTTTGCTATGGGCTCTCACCTCTTCATACATGGAGTTCGGATGCAGAGGCCGCCGCCTGGGTTCGTCGAGTATCAACGACATAGTGCAGACTACGCACGTTCAACAGACCTCAGTGTGTTGCCCCAGCGTCCGCATCTCTCGAGTCCTGTGGGCCGCGGCTTCGGTTCCTGTACCGCGTCCGGCCCCCGCGACGACGACGACGACGACAACAACAACAATAACGGCTTTGTCCACCAACTACCAGTCTTCGTCATGCTCTCGAAAAGACGCCCATTAGGATAGGATTTTGAAGGTAAGATTAGCTCCCGCTGTTCAGCCTTACGACGTTGGGTCCGGGCAGCACTAAACGAGCTTGTTTGGCCGCCCGTTTGCTTGCTTTTTCTGCTGCTTGGCCATCAAGATCGGCAGAGACGCGCCATCGTATGATCACGGGAAGCTGGCCACTCATTGGAAGCTTTACGACGCTGTTTGCTGTTTGTTCCGTCGGCCCTGAATCTTGAACCATCTCACCGGGCCCGAAATCGAATGTTTGCTTGTCAAAAGGGATCTGGCGGAGGCTGTTGTCGCCATCGATATCTGAGCCTACGCCGACCTAGTTAACACCTCCAAGAGCAACCCCTCGACGACCGTCCACTTCGTGCCTTTGAAGTCGCCACCGGGGAAGGATTCGCTGCCTGCCGAACACTATTGTTTTATGTCGACGCCAGGACGCGAAGCAAGGGCCGCGCAAGAATTGTACAGGGTGGTTTCCATTCTAGTTTCGACGCAAAACTGACGCTCGTGGCCGACAACGCCGCAGGTTAGGATTGATTTGAGACATTCAGCGAATGCCCTGGTGTTGGTAATGACCTGTCATGCTGTGTCTCATGCATGACCCCCCTTTTCTTTCTTTTTCCTCGAACCTGAATCATTTCCGTCGCGGGTCAACCACTCTGGATGCGAACCTTCCTACTCTACTGCATCTTACCGGTCTAGACTGCATGCAAGAAACGAATTAAGCAAAGTCGTTTCTCGACAATGTGGGAGCGCCATACGGTTTTGAGAGGTTTTAGAGACACTATTGGATCTTTTTTCTTTCTCCTTTTTATCTTGACTTCAGTCCCCCACGCTGCGCGGAACTCGTCCTGGTGCCTTGCACCCCCTTTTTGCCGCCTCACTTCAGACCGTTTCGATATTTCTTTTACCCATATTGCATATCGCAATGGGTTTCAATGAAGTCCCTACCTCTTCAGCTTCCGTTCGCCATCGCGGCTAGCGTCTTCTGCTCACTGTTCCATATGAGGGCAAGCTCGAGTTAAACAAGCAATGATATGGGCGGCCTTGCGTTGGCGCGGTTCTAGACGGCGATCATCAACTGGGGTCAGGTGGGCAATTCAAGACTTAGCCTGCGAGTCTTCAATGAGACGCCTCACGATGTTGCTCAAGTTGCAAGCCGCCGGCAAAGTCGCTTCTCGCCCGCATGGCAACCCGTCCTCTTGCCGTCCCCGCCTCACCTTGTTTTCCCCACGAGGCTTTGGCTTGCGCAGTAGCGTTCATGAGAAGAGAGTTGGTCCCTGTATGAGGACTAACTACCAAGTCCCACCAGCATTGAATCTCAAAGAAGTCTTCTTTGGGAAATACTCGGCAGTTGCTTCTTCGCGGCCTGGCGGCTCTTGGACCTCTGCCAGCGCGAGGCGGATGGCTCCAGAGCAAATCATTGGCAAGCATACCGCGGCGGGCGTCTGTCTGATGCTGTTACATTAGACGGAGCTGGGCGAGGCCACCTCTCTCGTCAGCCACATGTCTAACCAGTTACGGCGTTGATGAGGTATCGGATGCCCTGTGGAGACTTGGCAGTGACATCGTGTCGGGCAAAACTGCTGAAGAAGTCACGGCGTTACCTGAAGCCCTGAGGTATGTTCCCGAGCTTTGAGTATGATGCGGAACTGGTGGCTCCAGTGGCAATGCCGTAATGGTGGCGGGTATGGTGACGAACGTCGAATGCCGCTCGGTCAGCAGAACGGCAACGACTCCCTTGGCCGTCGCCGGCAGCAGCGGTGATGCGGGCTGCTCGCTCACCGGGATGGATCACGAGCAAGGACTCCAAGCAATATCAGGAGCAACCGGTCGAAGTGGCTCCTTCCTGACCTGGTCTCTGGACTGAGGGGCCGGTGTTTGTTGAGGTGGTAGCCGCACGTCAACGCCTGCCGAGACCGCAGAAGAGAAGAAGAAAAAAAGCCCGAAGGGAGGGGTGCCTGGCTGGTGGCATCAGTTGTTTGTCTGTCACAGCGGCTCACCCGAAGCGAGGCCGACGGGCGTGGCCCGGAGAACCGGTTCTCGTCACATACCTCGGGGCGGCTGGGTATGGATGATCCTCTTTTTATTGTCTCCTGCTGACTTTCACACGTATTTACGGGGTGTGACGTTGGGGACCAGAAAGAATATCAGATCTCTCATGCTTCTGAGAAGGGGTCCGCGTTGCATATGCCGGTGATGTGACCGATATCTACTTCTTGACCGGTCGACGATGGCGCATGCCCACATGCCTTTCGTGCGTCTGTTCTCGGAGGAGAAGATCCATGCCCAGGAGGCTCTCCCCACCCCGGTCCTTCGTTGTGGCTTTCAGAGGCTCTCTGTCTGTCTTTTGGCTGTCCAATCGCAAGCGTTGCGAATCGGAGGGCGATGCCAGATGATGGCCTGCAGCAATTAGAGGTCATTCACTGCGGATCTTGGCCTCTACAGGAAAAGCGGGAAGGGCGGGGGAATAAAAAAGACACAAAAGAGATGCTGCAGTCGACGAAAGGGGAGGAGGGGGTGCGGCTGGGGCATTATTTTCCTTTGCCCTGGTTGGGGGACCGACCCGCGTCGGATCTTGCGCATCGGTGCAGCATTTCAATAGATGCAGGACCAGCGTTGGGGGCTGGCTGGTTGGCGGGGAGTGTTGGAAGGTGATGTGTGCCCTCGCGAAGGTGCAGCAAGCAAAAGCGCGAGAGAAGGAGATATGGGCGATGACGGTCGAGAATGTTTGTTTGTTGGATGCAAGGTTCTTTCGTCTGCAAGGATTCTTCTGCTTCATCGACATGGGGAGGGGGGGAGGAGGGGGTGTGTTTGTGGTGGCCGAGTTCACACATCGGCTTGGGGGCTGCCGCAGCGCGGGATTTCCCCCCAGCATTGGATCTCCTTCTTTTTTATTTTTCAAGATATGCAGATGGACATATCTGGAGTAGCCTCAAAATGGGGACGAGCAGGGCAAGCCTTCACCGATGGGCTTTACGGGATGGGGTTTCGCTGAGAGCGGGGACGAATGCCTTTCCCGATTCGGGTTGTTGAACCCTGAAGTTTCTGGGAGCTCGATCGTCACATCCCTTGCGGTTGGCTTCATCATCGCGCATTCTTGAAAGGGGTCCCCTCAGATCTCTATCTCCATCCTCCTCGGCGCTGGACCACACACTGGGGCTGTCTCCATTTTGTTGGAACCGGGGTTGGTCGTTTTTGGTTCTTCTTGCTCTGTCTTGCGGCACCGCACATTGGCACAAAGGCGGTCATGCTGCATTACTTTTTTCGGAGGGAGTTCTATTTATTCATATTTCCGTTTATATTTTTATTTCATTTTTACTTGTGCGCATGAAATCCCATATTTTGGATAAGCCAGGGTTCCTTTTTTTCTGTTTTTCCTTCCTGTGGACCTCTTCGTGCCTAAGGGTCTGTTTAGTCACATCTGACAAGCTGTTTTCCCTAGCTACCCGACGCGTGGCTAAAAGCTTGTGACGGCGGGAAGGCAAATGGTGAAAGGGCAGAAGAAGCAGAAAAGAATTTCTTCGGACGGAGCCATACACGGCCGGGGCGCCGGGTGTTGGTAGTGGTGGGATAGGCAGGTAAGGCGGGGCTACCGGGGTTTTTTTTTTCTCCTCCTCCTGACGGCGGCGGAGGCGGAGGCGGGGCCGGGTGTGGTTCGTTTCGTTCGTCTCGTTTCGTTGCGGTTTGCGTTGCGCTGCTGCGCTGATGATGCGCTGCCACACCCCCGCTAATGTGAGCCTAGATGATGCGGGCTCCAGGACGGTTGCGTCGATCGGCGATCCTTGCTCGAAGGGATGTGTGTGGATGGAAGGGGGGAGGGGGCCACGGGGGGG
>JABGLZ010000893.1:96501-141223 GCA_014705045.1 Colletotrichum theobromicola | reverse complement strand
GAATGGGGGGAGGGGGGTAGGAAGCGGTCGGGCAGCGGGGAGTCTTACGGCGAGAGGGTACGTGGGAGGAGTGGGAGGGTGGGAGGTGGGGTGAGGAATCAAACAAATGCCAGGGCACAGACAGAATTGAGATGATCCCGAAGGACTTGGCTGAGTGGGTGGGAAGCCTTACAGAGAAGAGAGGCTTGTCGTGGGCAGTTTACGACACAGGATGGAACGCATACACAGGAGCGTGGCATGACGAGGAGAGAAGAAACGGCGGTAATGGAACGACCGGCCCGTCATTGATGAGCTGGGAATGGTTAGAGAAAGCGAAAGAGAAAGAGAGACAGACAAACGGGCATGTGCGGGAGTTGAGTTGGATGGGGAGAGACAATGTCAGAGAAGGTTAACTGAGGCGTGTGGATGGGTGGAGAGAGATGATCGCTGCCGACCGAACGAGTACGAAAAGCAAGGTTAAGGAAGTAAGGAAGCCAAGAAATCTCGACAGTCTTTCAAGGGCACAGGGGCCACGGCAGCCAACTGGAACGAGCTGGGAGAGACCATGAATGAGAGCGGGTTGTGTTGTCGTCAGTCAAGTCAACGTCGTGTCAGTGTGTGCTGTCCATGTCTGGCCAGACCCAGACCCAGACTCAGACCCGAAATCAGACCCAAACCCGGCCGAGCATGGATTTCCGAAAGCGCGGGTTGGCCGGGATGACTCTGTCCAAGATCTGCTCAGAGTGTAGATTGCGGGTGCGGTGCCGGGTTTCAAGGCACGGAGCAGATCGACGGTTGTCGACAGGCCATTGGCTCGTGCCATCTGTTTCTGCGAGTCTTCTGGCCTGTGCCAAACGGCATGGCAGTGGTATCCCAGACAAAGGCAAAGACGGGAGGCATGTCGTCACGGTTCGTGTAGGAGGCTGGGCTGAGCCTGTGTGTCTCTGATTCGGGGAGATTGGGTGTGGGTGCGATACCTTGTTCGCCTTCCCTGAGGTTACCTCCACCAACGGGAATGGCGCTGGGATTTCCTAAAACGGTCATTTGACAGCACTAAACAGACGTGTGTTTTGTCGAAATCGGCCGTTGGAGCCGAAAAGTGGCCTGCGCATCGCGCATCCACAACTACATCCATATCATGCTACTCTGGGGCGGCGCAAGAAAAGCACAACCGACACAGGCGCTGGTGCTGGCGCTGGCGCAAGTGTGAGTAAGGTCGTAGACGCAGGCGCATGCTCAGTATCAGACTCTCTTGCTGCTGGGTCTGGGGCTCAGGCAATGCGGCGGCAAAACGCAAGCTGCAAGAATCGCTGGTTGGTATCCAGGCGAGCAAGGCGAGGTAGCAAAGACCAGACCACGGCACGACACTCTTTGGCCATGGTGCATACATACGACTGCACCGGATACGTAAGTCGTTGCCTTGACAGATCAAGGCTGCCATAGGGACACGGCAATGCAAGGCCAGGGTGCACCAAACGATAGCCAAGTTGAATTATTGAACTCTCGTCAGCATGGCAATTCAGGTTCGGCATAGATATGCGCAGGCTGCACCGACTGGCCGAGAAGCGAGAGACAGGCAGCCCTTCCGATTCGGTTCCGATTCAAAAACGAAGAACAACAATAACAAAGTTGGGTGACGGGGGATAAGATGTCGCTGTCATTGATGACAGGCGTTGCACATCGTAATTGGAATGCAATGCCATGAGGAGGAGTAGAGTGATGAGTTGGCGGCGCCGCAACGGCAGCAGTAGTACCGCAAAGGGGCCACTAGATGCGTATTTGCGCCAAGCAACAGGGCGATTTCGGTCGACGATGGCGGCGCTAGTGCTGCAAGGTTCGGTGATGGTTTAAACGGTGAACGATCAAGCTGCGGGTACGACGATCCTTCATTTGTGGTTGCAGATAGTGTGGGAGAGCGGGAGGAGGCACTAGGGTAGCATCCAAGACAGGGAAAGGTAGTGTGGTGTGGATGCTATGCGGGCAAACGACGCAAGATAGCCACCTAATTAGCCAGGGGAAGGGAGAAAAAGTATTCGTAGGGCAGTGAGGGTGGGCGTTGTTACGGTTGCGCCTCGAGGGGTGAAAGATGAGATGATGTTGAAGGTAGGTAGGTGTTGTGTGGTGGTGGTTCACCATTGGGAGGCAGAAAAGGAAGATTAGGTCGGGTACGATACGGCGGGATTCGAGCGAGGTAGGTACGAGGGTGCAAAGGTGCCTCCCTCCCTCCTTTCCCCCATGCCTCCCTTACTCAGCTGCGCCTGCTGACATAAGGTGATATACATCGGTTGAAAGTGGGTCTCGGTATGAAGATACGTACCCGGTGGGGTCGATGTCCGCTTGAGCACGTTCCCTTTTTCCCGATTTTGTGGGAATTATGATCAACTCCCGTCAATCGTCAGGGGAAGCACAAATCGGTACGTACTGCCTCGGCCCCACGTTCCTTCTCCTCCTCGTCGTTGTCCTCCTCCTCCTCAGCCTCCTCTTCCTTCTTCGCATCACCTCCCACACAAACGCACAAACCCACATACGTACACACGCACACCACCACCACCACGCACCAAAGACCACTTTGATTGACACTTTGACACCCTCAACATCCCGGCCAGGCAACGTCTATCTCTCGTCCAACTCGCTTACCTTATCTCCAAAGGAGCGCGGAACACAGCGACGGCAACGGCAACGGCAACGGCTACTCTAGCCTACCTACGCAAGGCCAACCTCAGCCATTGCTAGCTGAAGAAATGAGGATGCACAATTCCAAAGGAGCTACTATACACCCTCGCAGACTCTCAGCAGCCCGGCTTCGATAACCTCCAGCCTGGCACCATCAGGATTGCGTCTGCTGAGCCTCGAGCATTGGGCCCTATGCAAGTGCAAGGTGAATCACAATTTTAGCAAGATCTGGATCTGGGACCTCCCTCGACTTCTTGATGCGCCCACCCGACACGCATCGCATCGCTTCACCTCGCCTCGCCTGGCCTCGCCTTGAGTCGTGTCCACTCCCGCTCCCCATCTCCACACATCCCACGCTACCTACCTTACTCGTTGTCTCTAATCCGATCCCCTTTCCTCGTTCCTACTTATTCCTTCTTTGTCTGTCTTGTGTTTTGTATCTCTAGCCAAGCTTTGTTCTTTCACTGAGTATGCAGCGACCATTGAGTTGTTAGCGTTTAACTCCGGGGCAACCAACTCAGCGCCACTGACGATGACAGCTATTTTCGTGTCGCTTGGAGCCATTGGTCCGTTACCCGCTCGCTACCCGCTGGTATCGACTATCTGAGATGCTGCGTAGCGCAGAAATGGTCCACAGACGCCGCCTATTCTGAAATCCTCCGCCTTCGAGAAACAACTCCACAGAAATGGCCCTGGCTGTGCGCATCTAATCAGACAGAGTCATGTGTTCCCGCAGCGCAGTACGACATAGCAGACTTCATCGGATGGAACCAAAGCACCATGATCCTTTTTTTCAATATCATGCCCAAGCAGCACGGCGGAATTCTGCTCCCAGAGAGATTGCGACGGAGCAAAAGCCAACGTCCACTTCAGCCTACCTACAACATTGATTCGCTGTCCAAGGCACATCTTCATCTCCCCCTTGGCGGCTTAGCTTAACTCGACAAGTCACCACTGGAAGATCACAAAAGAAAACTTGAGAAAACGAAAAATGAAGAGTCAGGGTGTCAGGCAAAGGAGACGGCAGTGTTTGCCCGCAGCCACTGCCCGCTAAGAATAAGCACCTTGGTTTAGATGCCGCTAGATCTGCTCTGATTAGCGCGCCCATACATCGCTCCCGGCAGCCATGCGCCATAGGCCACATATGGCGTTTGGAGGTATTCGTGCCGCGCTACTCGAATTCCAAAAAGAGCTTGAGGCCGGTCGTCTTGGGCTTCGGGTAGTGCAGGCCAAGATAGCAAAAATGCCATGCTACTCTCCTCAGGGGCTATTTGCGTCGGCAATCTAAATGAACGCAAGACCGATTTTCAATGGCCTCACCTGCTGGGCCCCTATCACAACATCGAAATAATACGACCCAACCATCCATCCAACAACACACGCGGAATTGGATGCTGTACTCCACTGATCCGCCCATGGGGGGCACGATTGGGGTCGAAAGCGCGGTCCACACACACCCAGACTGCCCTGGTCGGTATGCAGGGTTCTCCATGCCAGTCTCGGCGCCTCTTCAGAACGACTTGTCTCTCTTGCAATCTGTCGCCGAGCCAGCGAATGATAAGACGCGCAGCCAGCAGACAGGCATGCTCCCAGGTACATTATTCTCCGACTGTCTTTGGTCCACAATATACGCATAGCTCACGGACTCACGACCGCTGCATCACCTTCTTCTTCGCTGTGTTCCAGGAGGCGCGCTTGTACCATACCGCAAAGCCTACCGCCGCTCAGACTGCCGCGTAAAGGAACGGGGAGGTCAGGAGACGAGCCGTGACTTGGAGAGAAGGTGACTCGGCGGATTTACGAATATTCTGCCCAATCTCGATGTTTGGCAGAGCCAGGAGAGCCCTGACACTTGGCCAACGGTCGGCCTCCCTGAGCTCGGTCGACATGTACACGTACGGCGGACGAGCCGTTCTACAGCCAGGCTTGCCCTGGTCAGCCCACCTTTTACTGTGTGCACTATTGCTCGTGCTGGCCTCCCTTCGAGTACATTGAGTTCAAAGGCTGCTGCCAACTGCTGTTCCTATTTTCGGCATCTCACGCGGGTGGGATGATGCGAGCTTTCAACACGATAGACAGAAACTTTGGCCCTCTGTCAAACACTGTTTCAGCATTACCTGGGCTTGCAGCACGCAGTCTCTGAAGCCGCCATGGAAGCACACTCACAAGTTCAGCGTGCCCACAGTCATCACTGCAAGCAAAGCTCCTTTGCCTACTTCAACTACCGTATTCTCGTCCGTTGTCCGGGGCCGCTCCGTCCCCGACACAGCCATTGTCCTGCGCGCGCTGGGCATCTGTATGCACCTCGATGGAGAACCTAGAGCCCGATTGTTCTGATCCGATGATGCACTTTCACTCATACGCAACCTAAGACGCCGCAGACGTTTTTTTCTTGCTCTCGCAGTTCCCTCGGCTCCCGAAACTACGAGTCGTCGTCTAGTAATTGACAGCCACCGTGGCATCCCAATCAGCAGTGATTCCAGCCTTTTGGGCTATCTACCGCAGGGTCGTCATTTTCGTCGCATCTCTCACGACTGATCCCCTGTCAGTATGGCTTAGTCGTGCTGCAATCCGCTGATCCGGCGGCCGAGTGCCATTCACCAAGGGACCTCGCATTTATCGGCATCTAAGCCGGCGAGTCCATCCCGATGTCGAAATGATCCACCCAGCCAATAGAGTCGGTACAACGGCCTGATCTATCCCCAAGCTATCAGCGGGAACTTGTGTACCCTGACGCCTAGTCGCCGCCCGGCGCCGATCTGCACACCCGCTATTGTTGCGTCTGGAGCGGCCGCTGCCACCGAACAAGCCGTCCAGAGCCGGCGTCGCCTGCGTCTGCGGAGCCTCAGTTTGGAATACCTTGCAGCCACATCGCCAACCTACTTAGCACATATTAAATCGCATTTCACCGTCAGCCACACGGCGGTTGTGTCAGGTTGTGGTCTAACTCAGCTAAATGCATCGTCAACTGCTCGAGCCTCCGGCTAAGGCACTTCCACCTGGCGGTAGCACCTCGTACAGAGCAATCCACTTTACCGAACCTGCCGATCGCTTCGGCTTAGCCTTGCCATGGTTAAGCCAGACTTATGAAGCACTCTGTCCCATGCTTTAATGCCCGAAAAGGAAACAAACGATTCGTATTAGGGTCGCTCAGACACTTTCTTCCGTTTCTGTCAATCGATTTCCCAGACAAGACAGCTGTACACCATCAGCATATTGGCAGGGCAGCAGACAGGTGTGACAGCCGCCACTGTCGCTGTCTGGAGTTTACGATCACGACACAGTGGCAGCCCGTACCAGGTAATTGAGAGAGATGTCGAAACACTTTGTAGGCTGTTGAAGGCTGAGTTGTCTGCTCACCTTCCTAGCAGGGGAATACTTTGGGAGATACAGGGGAGGCACGGATCAGATGCAACCATGCAAAGACTTCAGTTGAAACGAAACAACATGCATCCATCCCTGCCACCAGGCCCCCAACGGGAGAATTCCGCTACGTCTTGCGAAAGCGTATCAAGATACGTACGAATACGCCCTGCTGCTGTTTTGTAGGAGTCAGCGAGCGTGCGGTGCATGAGTCGACAAACATCACTGACAATGTCGTCTTGATGTTGTCAGCGCACGCCCGATATGTTCAGCTTTTGACGTCTATGCAAGCACTTAAGTCAAGCGTTCCGATCTTTTTACAATATTGCAAGCTAAACGTTCCTGCATATTACCGCTGTGAAGACTGGACAAAAGTTCGGGCCCGGTCCGAGAGTGCCGACGCCCACAGTAGCGTTGCCAACTTCAAACGACCGGCTCATGAGATATCTGCAAATACTCAACTACTTCTGAAATACTCATGCATCGCGTAAAAAGAACATCACGATGGTTTGCGATCGAAAAGCTACATCATTTGGCTTCGATATGACCATGACGAGGTGTTGTCTGGCGCGCGTACTCGGCTGGTGCCTTTCAAGGTTGGCCCCTTCAAGAGGTGACAGTGACGAATTGTCTGCCCGTTTTTGACGACTCCATGCGAGTGCGGGAAGACGCGGGAGTGGACAGCCTGCCATCCCAAGACGCGACAATGCTGCCATCAGCGACAGCACATGATACGGTGGCAATGGGCTTTGAGAAGGGAGATTGCCTATTGGGGTAGTGTCAAGGAGAAACCTGACGCCATAACTCTACTCTTGACTCCTGTCAATGTCTGTCATCAAACAAGACAGGTTGTGACAGTGTCTTGTGTGTGACAACCGACACCTGCGCCGGCCGGCCGAGGTCTTGCAACCGCGATCCCGCCGGGCTGTTTATTTCGTTTACTGGCTTGCATTGCTTACTTTTGTGTGCAAAATGCACAAAGCTGTGTGACAAGAAGAAACTTGGCAGTTGGGCGAAGTCAAACAAGCTCACCACCACAAAAAACAAAACAAAACCCGCCGGGGCTTAATACCGAGGCCCGCATTGCCGGGAATCCTGAGATCTACGCCTCGCATTCCCGAGACTTGCGTGCATAAGTCTCAACGGGGGAGCATCCTACTCGTCCACTTCTCGGTGAGACAGGCCTCTCCCGCCCGTCGCCCGCCCAGCTGTCTTGGGCTGACCACCTCGGTCGGTCATGCAGAATAAGCAATGACGACTTGGGTGGCTTTGCGAAGCAGCGAGAGGGATTGGAAGATTGGGAACTTGTGTTGTCGCAGCCTGCTATTGTCGGGCTGTAATGCCTTTTTTGGTCAGATCTTTGGGATAGAGCTGAACTAGTTCGATGATCCTTCGATGATAAGCTTATCGACTGAAGGAAGGATCGTGGGCGGTTTCTAACGTCTCAACATGACAACTCAGACTCATTGGCCCAGCTGTAGGATGATCTTTTGCTGGCGAATATTCCGTCCAATAAGCGCACATAGCCTGGGTGTATGTACGTGGTGGGATCCTGACGATGGAGTCTGTCGTCGTGCCTGGCCTAAGGTCGAGCTATTCTCGTATCGTCCCGCGCGGGAAGTGCATCTAGAGCGGTCGGCCGCCAAGGAGCGAATGTCCCTTCGTCTGACGGCATGGCGGCGGGCAAGCTGTAAGGCTGCCTTGCCCCAACCCGCCTCCCTCCTTTCAACCGATGTACGTTGATGTAATCGACTTGTCTTGTCTTGCATCTCGTCTCTTCGTCCCCTCGGTGCCTGCTTCGCGTCGCGAAGTGCTTCCTTCCTGCTCGGTCGTTCGCCCCAGTGCTCTTTGGGATGGTAAGATATGTCCTCGCATGGGGAGGGCGGAGGAGCGGTGCAGGATAGCCAAGCGCGCGGCGTATCTGCAAGGCGTCGTCGCTCGGCCGAGGCCGGCATCGCGTAACAGACGCCGCACTACAGGTGTAACCAACGCCCCAGATCATGCAGCTTGGTTGGGAGTGAGATTGCATCTCTCTGTTCCATGATTGGGTCATCTTCATTCCCAGCATGGCTGGGTTCTGGCTTGAGTTGTCAGCCTCAAAGCCTCGCGGGACAACGTCGATGTAGTCATCGTCACAGTGGTTCGTTGCCCGACATCTTCGCAGTTCACTGGGGAAACGAAGGGAGAGCAGCTTCAAACCCCAGGTTTTAACGTCCTGCTTGTCATCTGTTTCCTCTGCCCAATGTCAAAGCCATCACAGTCGAGGCGCGAAAGAGGATTCGAGTTGTGCTTCCTGGGGCAGCGCGCTTATTGTTCTGTCGTCCGAGCGACGATGAGGGTTGTCGTGCCACAGGGCTGAACGCACGATTCCCCTGGGCTGTGGTTTTCGTCTTTGGGTTCGTGTCGTTGCTGTCAGGGCGAAGTGCTGGATCACCGAAGACCCGACGACCGACCGATACCGACACGACGGTTCATTTAGAGATGAGCCCATCGTTCGATTTCTTCCTGTCCCTGTCGGGTATGAGGTTCTCTCGAGATGCCCGAAAGGGGGCCGGAGAGAATTCTGGAACCACGACGTCAAGCAAGGCTTGAAGATTGCCTTCCTTTCCCGGCTACCTGCACTTGGAGTGAATCGAAAGATTTTCCTCGGATCCTGCAAGACGACAAAACGGATTTTAGAAGGTGTAGAAAGCTGCCCTTGGCCTTGTAGATCAAGGGAGCTTTCCGGGTTCGGTCGAGACTTGGAATCGGACTGTCCGTGGTAGTCCCCCGGACGACGGAGTTGGCATCTTCGGACCCCCAACTAAGGGTCGTTGCGCTTGCAGGCCACACCCCCTTACCGGCGCCACGCAAGTGCGAACAATCAATCAACCGTCCGTCCGGGGGGCCCTTTTCGCCTGGATGCAATCCCAAAGTCCCCAAAGACCAGAGAGAGGAGGAAGACAGGACGTTCCGATGGAGTTGGGCGACCCGAACACAGCGGCCGATCACCCCCATAGATTGGATCTGCCATTGTGCATCCACCGGCGACCGATTGTACATCCCTCCGCGTCGATTCTGCGCAGCGAGCCGTACTACATCCACTCGAACGGTGTCTCGTCCCATTATTGTCTCCCCATGCTGCTTTTCAGCTCATCAGCCTCGCCCTTGGGAGACAGCCTCCGATGTCATCCTTCGGCGGCCGGGGGACATGTACGACGACTGCATATTGAGGGGCCGCAGAACCAGAGGTAGTTCCATTGGAATTGACCCTGAATAAGACATGGGTATAATGTCCTGACGGGAACCACCTCGATGGCGTCCGTTTAAGCAGTTGGTCCGCTGTTGGTAATAAAGCTGGGGGAGGAGGGGAAAAGAAAGAGTATCCGGCGCGATGCTTGCTGTTCCTAGTCGCGGAAACCAGACCCAGCTAGCTTCTTGATAAGGTGCTGATCGTCCAAGTATGAAGCGCGGCAGAGTAGCCGCAACACCGACGACGGGCCCTGTCCAATACGGGTTTGGCGCCGTCCCGGACGGACATCATGCGAGCCTGCGGCGGTCTGATATTCCTTTCTTACATGTTTGCTATATTCATCGCAGCAAAGGCCGGACGACGGCGTCGGTGGTCGGTGATTACAGGATGCGATGAAAAGGGGGAGAGCACCTCCCTCCTTGGGGAACGTGTTGGATACAGATGGGATTGGTCCATGCCATCGAATCAGCGGACCGGTGCTTCGAGGTTCGACGGACGTCGGTGATGCTAAGCAGCGACATGCCCGACGTCGTCTCTTCAGACCCTGCTGCTGGAAGGATGAGTCCGGATTTGATACTGCTGGCTGTTGCTGCTGCTGCCCCCTGGGAACTGAGTCAAATATCGAGTTGCATTGCGTCGTGCGAGGTATGCTTCGGCCGTTGTTCCTTGACGGAGCAAAGGACTGGATGGATGTTGGGGTGTTGATCACCTCATCTCGCGGAGCGGAACCCGGTGATTGTGGCACATGAAGCTATGCTAAACCTGCCCAACTCTGTCTCTGGGTCTCCCGTCGGGTCCATCCCATCGTTTTCGTGCCCGAAGATGCATGTCTTCTCTGTGCCAGTCAGCTAGTTGTCCGGGACATATTGACCCAAATGGAGCAGCTCTACCTGTAAGTGAAGTACTCAGTGTCATCATCCCGAGGGACCACAAACCATGAAGCCCAGCGGCATGAGGTTCACCATTCCGGTGTTGCTTCTTCTTCTTCGCCTGACGATCCTGTACCCTTTCAGCCCGTTCCACCTCGCACATGTACTTACTGGCGGGAGGAATCCTTGTCCTGCCCTGCTTTGCCAACCTCGTACCTGCCGCTGATCTGCTTCATGCCGGGAAGGAAGACATCGCGGGGACGCCCGGCCACGCAGAGAAGGCGTGTAAGTGAACAGCAACCCACCCGGGGCGGGGCTACGGAGCTCAGCGTGGTCATATCATGGATGCCATATGGCCCCCGGTGGAGCCTTGCAGCTGAGGTTGTTGACTGCGGCTAGCTGCAGGATTGTGATGGTGTCTTGCTCTTACCGTCTGTCTCTGCTGTCAACTGCAACTTTGTCGAAACTGACAGAACTCTCAACCCCATCATGTCTTCCTTTCCCCCCCACGGACATCAGAGACAGGCACCGCTTCGGGTTCGTTCAGCCTCGTAAAAGAGGAGGGCATGGCTTAGACGCAGGTAAGCCAGTCCGACGCAGCATCTTTCGGTGTTCGTCTCTTCCTTTCCAGGGTTGCGAGATTTAGGCTGTTTTCGTCTCTATTACTTTTTTTTGAATTTGGTCCGGTAGCTGCGTTGCTTGGCGTTGAGGACCGGTTCGTCGGTTGCCCTGTCGACACACTTCGGTCATGTTCGAGCAAGTCCGTACCCGAAAGTTGCGATTCTGGTAGGTATCGTTGAAAGTCGAACGGCGCACGGGCGAAACTGTCAACCGTCGATCAATGTCCCACGGATGACCGACATCAGGACGATGTTCGGATGGCAGGCTAGGCCTAGTCCGTTCCCTTTCGTCTTTCTTGAGTTCCGTTCTCTTCGGTCTGCACCCCCTGGGCTAGTCTCCGGGTATTTTCCTTGTATGTGTTTCTCTTGTCCGTATCTCAACCTTCTTCTTTTCTTCTCTGTCTTATCCCTCCCTACAACGATGGCTCTCTGGGTAGGATAAGCAGCAACAACACCAAGTCCGCGACGATGAAGGGCGGGCCTTACGCAAGAACGACGTCAATCTAAGACCTTATCACTGGATAGGCCGTCGTCCTTCTCACAGGCACAATCGGGCAACGCTAGACGCAGTGCTTACCGCCTCCCGCTGTGCTTCTGTGAGAACGACTGGGGAAAGGGAAAGGAAGATGGGTGCGCTTTGCCAGTTGACAGCAGCCAGTCGCCGCGAGCTGCACTTGCAGTTCTGAAACGCAGACATGAACGCCTCAGCAGCCGTCCTCCCACACCCACTTCCTGGTCCAGAGGGCCAGAGATCTCTTAACGAGACGAACTAAGAACGCCTTCAGCCATACAGAACGCCCTACTATGCGTCCTCGTGATCGCCAGCGCCGCGCGGTCTCCGCGCGTAAAAACGAATCCGGAGATGGGAGAGATTCAGGATTTGCTGGGCGCATTCTGTCACGTTCGCTCCGCGCTCTGAAAGCTGGAAGTCGGAGATGTGAGGATGGAATGGAGAACGGCGGTCCAGAGAGAAAGAGGGGTAGACGAGAAGCTAAGAGCTTCCCAATGCAAGTTTGGAACCAACTTTCGAATCACTAGCAACTCTGGACGAATGAGAGCGGAGAAGAGTCTAGGAGATACCATGGTTACTGGGGTGCGGCAGGTAACTGTAGTGTGCTATATTTCGGTGAGTCGGTGATCTTTTTTCTGTTCTTCCCGTATTTCTTGGCTTTTTCTCCTCTGTTCATCTCATGCCGTTTCTCTTTTTCTGGCCAGGGGTTGCCTTCCTTCCGTTCTGTCTCTCGTCCGGGGGTGCGGTCAAACTTTTCTCGGGTATGAGCTGAAGTGTTGTTGACCGACCGGCGAGGGATATGTTCGCACTAGCTCTGAGCCGTCGTCACATCGGATGATGGAGGGTGGGTTAGGCGATGATGGGACAAGATCGTCCGGACTGTGACGGATCTTTGTACAACACCCCCCGCAGACGGCATGCTCCGTAGTCATTGCTGTGCCTCTTCGTGCCAGACGCCCCATAACCCTCGAGGGCCCTGTCGTTCCCTTCCCTCTCGTCTATATATCTCATGCTTCTTCCCCATTATCTTCATCTCCATCGTCCACGTGGACCTCGACGACATACCTTACTCCACCGCCCTTGCCAGTGTCATCAAGTGCGGCGTTGACGGCTTGGGGGTTGAGACCTCGGATAACTCTATGGGGGAGAACAACCATGTCACCGGTTGACAACCATCTCGGCAGGGCGTCGGCCCATAGTTGGAACAGGATTGGATGAGCTTCGAAAGAGCCGTAGATGTTGCGCAAGGAGATGCCCTTATCGGCCAGGGCGGCGGTGTCAGCGCCAGCGGAGGATGCCAACATGACAATGGAGCCTGGAACGCCGGACACCTCGAAGAGAGAGACAGCAAGAGTTGGATGGCCAGACGCATAGGTCTCGACGACATTGAGAGCGGAAGACCCTAAGATGGAGTGGACTGTGGCGGCAATGGAAGGCGACGACCGGTCGATGACATGGGTTGCACCCAAAGCCCGGAGGGAGGCAAAGGATGACTCTGAAGAGGTGGTTACGATGGTTCCGATACCAGCAATGGATGCAAGCCGAACGATGAGAGAACCGACGGTGGTACCAGCGCCGAGGACAACCACGTGCGCGCCACCGTAGTCAAAGGTTGATTCCGTGCCGGGAAAAGGGAGGTCAAGGCCAGATTGATGGAACAGAGAAAGAGCCGCAGTGAAGGGATTCGTCACCAGGGTAGCAGCCTCGACAGCGGAGGTCGTCTCAGGAATGGGTATCAGACTTTCAGGGTTGGCGAGAACGAAGGACGCCAGACCACCGGTGTGAGGGCGACGCAGGTTGCCTTGGAAGAGGACTTTGGTCCCAACGGCAGGGTAGGCAGTTGGCACTTCGGTGTTCAAAGGCTGGGGACCGTGCTCGACAACTTCGCCGACAACATCGATTCCGAGAGTTATTGGGAGACGGGAAGAAATGTTGAAGACGCCAAGGTCGCGAAGCTTTTGATCGAGTGGAAGCAGGCCTGTGGCAAGAACACGAACCAAAGTCTCTCCAGATCCAGGAAGTGGGATAGGTTGCTTGCTCGGCACGAGGGGACTGCCGATGGCAGTCAGGCACAAAGCCGTCTGAGACGTAGTGTTACTGGCGGACATGGTCGGACTCTGAGTTCCAAATTGTGCGGAAGATCTTGGAGAAGGTTGGTGCTGAAAGGTAAAGCTATTGGTGTTGGCTGACAGGTTAGCCGCAACCTGCCTCATATCATCTTATATCGTCTTTGCTGCTATCCAATCTGGCTGCCTCGTTGAGCCGAGGTAAGGATCCAGGTGGATCACATCGTAGCGGTTCATCATGGACGAACACGATCTGTGGAAGGATTGTAGATGGAAATACCGGACTTATGGAGTCCCCAATGGCCTAAGGAATTGGCGGTCCCGGACCGTTAACGGGAAAAGAGGAGAAGAGAACAGCGATGCAGCCGGTGACTATCAGACAGCAGCAGATGACTATCCAACAACACCAGCAGCAACAGAAGTAGCAACTGGGGTCGCGGCTACTGGCTTGCCGTCTGCTATGAAGTTGCTGCTGTGATCCCATGGCAGGATTGAAGCAAACTGGGGAGGTGTAGTGCGATATCCCTGTAGTACAAAGCCGGCAGCTTTGTGCCCCTTCAAGGTGCTTCTTCGACGGGATGATGGGTCAAATTGCCCTCCGGAGGGATCGGTCGGGAGGATTGATCCTGCCGTTCGGCACCGGTGTGAACTATCCCGGAGCGGGATAAAATGACGTTTTTCTCTTTCGATCTCTTCGTCGAGCACTACAAGCGGTAAGTAACAGGGGTTAAAGCAGGACTAAAATACCCACTGAGATGTGTGATGGAATGTTCTCTATTCTGCAGACCGTGGCAACTGCAGGATAGACACCCCTTGCAAACGTGTTTTTGAATTAAAGAATAATTGATGTTCGAAGAAGGACTTTTGGCGCAAGTAGAAGCAGCTAGCCAGTTCATTACTGCCGAGTGCGCCTGCAGGTCTAGTGATCATTTCCAAGTCATCTGGACAAATACTGCGGATGTCGCACTGGCTGCCGAAGACGTCTGAGCGCGTTTGTGCTTTATGCTCCTAGGCGCTTGGGACGATGAAAATGATCACTTGATGCCGAGGTGCAAAGCGCCATGAACTGCTGAGACTGCGCAACCGCCAGCGTAATTGCATGATGCTTGGGCTTCCAGACGGCCACTGGAATGTTCCATCTCAAGAGTAGAATCTCGGCCCCTTTGGTTTCCAGCAACCGTGTTGTCAACAACATAAAACAGCTTTCATGCCCTTAGGCCTTCGCCAATGAATGGTGGTTGCGCGAAGAGTTGTGACAACGTCATAGACAACCTCAGCCGATTGTCTAGCCAGTTGAAGGTTGTTTTGACTTCGGCAACAACTCTGAAAGTCATGAACCACTCGTTTCGGATCGCAAGCTTCAGCCATGCTTGTGAGATAAATCAGGCTAGAATTATTTCCAAGTTCCAACAGAGCTGGTTTACTCCATCATCGTCATAGTCATATTGATTGCCATCTCTCTCGGAAGTGGGTTAGGTACTGTGTGCTGAAAGGTGCAGTGGATCGCGGGTACACAGTAATGAGTCTGTCGTGATTGGCCGGTGACATGTTTGGTGTTGCGAGTGAAAGTTGCATCCCGTCAGCCTCTTGCGCGATTTCTTTCAGGAAATGAGATTTTCATCGACGAGAGACTGCTCGCTTCTCGTAACTGAAGAATGACGGTTGTTTTTAGGAAAATCGAAGTACTTGAGCTGAAGCCGAGGAAGCCGTTGGCAGGATACGGTCATTGATGACGCGATGACTAAGCTCGGGTAATCATCGGTCTTATCCGCCAGCGCGGGTCGCACTTTGGTGGGAGCTGGCCGCGATTTCGATGCCCCGAAAGCTCCAGTGTCCAATTCTAAGTCGCAAATCTCTGAGAGCTTCCTCTGCCGGCATTGAGCTTCCCCAGATGCCGCAAATTGTGTAATTCGGTCTGAAAATGCCAAGGTGTGTAGTCAGAAGACTGCAGACATTAATCGCATTAGCTAATTGAGTATTCAGGACCCCTCAATCCAAGTATTGAACCCACATCATGAGGGCGCAAATTGCCCGCCATGTCTCTCGACGGGTCGTCGTACCGAGGGGTTGCGTCCCCGCCTGCTCGATTCTCTCGCGCCCGACGTGTCGCCATGTACAGCTGCCGGTAGCATCAACAATATCCCTTTCCCGACGAAACCCGCGGAGGACTTTCTTCGGCATTCTTCAGAAGCCGCCGCGACAGATCAAGAAGCCCGAGTACGAACCGGGTTGGACAACGGTGTTGACGTGGAGGAACCGCCTACTGGAGAGTGTCCGGCCGCCATCGAGGACAGAATTGGTCGAAGCCTTCCGGGAACTTTTCGTCTACAAGCTACGGTACAACGTTGTTGTCAACAGCACACAAGCCCTACACTGCAGGAATTTGCTGCGATACCTGCTTGAAATAAAGGACGATGAGCCAGGCGCCGGACTTACGCTGGCAGAGCTCGTCTCTGCGCGCGAAGCGCTGCTAAAACAGCCAAAGGAAGACACGAAAGAGCATCTGGAGTTTTCGCGGCAGCTGTACGAGGCAATCAAGGCGGAAAGGGCGCAGGATCCGTTGGACCCAAGCTCAGCAGAGGACTTTGAATCTTTTCTCGTAGCTTTGACATTGTTTGGGGCTTCCAAGGAAGGTCTCGCTATCTTGGAGGAGTACTGGAGTCAGCTTCCAGTGGCGGAGAGACCAGCAGCCCAGAATCTCTGGGTGAATGTCTTTCAAGGCCTGGCAGAGGAGGGGCGCGAGTCAGAACTCGTCGATGCTGTCGCGAAGTCAGAGACGCTTGGCGTCCCATTTACGTCAAGTATTCACGAGGCTTTGACAGTCTTCTTTGCAAAGAAGAACAACGTCTTGGAAACGAAGAAGTGGTTCTTGCGGCCTATCCACAGCGAAGAGCGTCCGACCGCCAGAACTTACAAGGAGGTGTTACAATTTTCAATCAGGACCGAACAGAAGGGCTGGACGACGCCGATCTTTAAGAAGCTTGTGGACTCAAACCCAAGCAAGGAGCACTGGGATGTTATATACCAGTGGGCAGTGCTTTCTATGGGCAAGAGGCTCGACGACCTTAAAGGCATGTTTGAGGTTGTCGCCCGACACAACCCCGAAGATCCCACCAAATCACCGGACATTGACACTATCAATGGTCTTCTCGAAGTCGCTACCGAGAAGAGCGACCCTTACTTGGCAGAACGGCTCGTTGCCTTTGCTTCTGAGCTCGGTATCCGCCTCAACGCCAAGACATACCTCCTCCAAATGGACTTCAAGATCAGGGCAAAGGACTTATCTGGTGCGAGAGCTGCGTACATGCAGCTGCCGAAAACCGAACTGGAGGGAGACGAGGATCTGCCGCTGATTAATAAGTATCTCCAGGCGCTTTGCCACCAACCGACACCAGATTTGAAATCCATTCGCGAGATTTCGGACATTCTAGAGGAACGCGTCGTAACACTTGATCCTGATACGGTGGTCGCGTTGTGTACAGTCTTCCTGAAGAACGACCAGCAATTCGAGGTTATCGACACACTGTCGCTGAATGTGTTCCAACATAGCAACGAGCAAAGACAGTCCATAAGGGACGCCTTTGTTGGGTACTGTTTGGATAGCAAGAACAGCACGGCGAGAGTGTGGGATGCGTACTCAATCCTCCGGCAATTCTTCCAGGAGACTAGCACCGAGAGCCGCCTCGAGCTGATGGATGCTTTTATCGCTCGCAACCGTCCCGACATGGCGGTCCATGTGTTCGGACACATGAGGCAACACGTCAACCCCGATTTCCACCCGCCCAGCGACGCCTACATTAGGTGTTTCGAGGGCATTGGTAGATGTCCAGACTTGGATAGCTTGAGGCTAGTCCACAACATGTTAAAGATGGACACTTCCATCCAACCAACAACGAAGTTGTACAACGCCTTGATGATTGCATACGGAGCTTGCAAACGACCGAGCACTGGACTCGATTTCTGGCAGGATATTGTTCGTTCGGCTGAGGGCCCATCATACAACAGTCTCGAGATCGTGTTCTCGCTCTGCGAGATTAAAGCCTTTGGAGATCAGTTTGCTAGGGACATCTGGAACAAAATCGAAAAGATGGAGATTGATGTTCCGCCGTCGGTATTTGCCGCTTACTGCGGTGGTCTCGCGGGCAACGGCAATCTGCAAGAGGTGCAGAGTACGATCAGAACGATGAAGCGAGCTGTTGGATATGGGCCTGATGCAATGACGTAAGTTTTGTCTTGACCTTGTCGAGATCGATACAAGTAGCTGACATCCAAACAGTTTGGGCATCCCTTTCAACGCGTTACCTGGGCAAGGACTTCAGCGGGATTTTGAGGCGTGGGCCAAAAACCAATTCCCAGAGGAATGGGCGGAGGTGGAGAAGCATCGCTATTACGTTACAGCGGAAAAGTTGAAGAAGTTCAAGCTGCAGCGGGTGCTGAGGGCATGATCTGTACGAAAATACTAGACACGGTTCTTGTATCTGTACAAACATAATAGACGCCGAAAATGTTGTACAATTCATACAAGGGGCAGATTTACCCCTGCTGGTCCTAAGGTAGTAGACATGTCTACTTTCCAAGCCTTCCACACCGCCATCGCATTTTTACCTCCATGCGTGCTTGAATGTCTTCTTCAGAATCTCAGGGTGGTGGTGCACACTGGGGTGGATACCCATTCCAATGGCTCTTCGAATAGCCTTCGTCATCCTCCTGTGGTTGACAGCCCTCAGTCCCGTGTCCTTGGAGTGCATGATGTGTCCGAAGGGGGTCATGAACTCGGAGACCATGGCGAAGTTCTACATTCTCTGTCAGCGTCCGAAGAAGATTGGTTCGAAAACCCCCATTTGCAGGGATGCGACGTACCCTGTAGTGGTCCTTGGGGTTGATGCCCAGCATGTCGATAACATCGACAGTCGGCTTTCGGACCTTCCTCCACTTGTCCATCTCCGTAGGGCTAAGGTCATGCGGCGCGTAGACGTTGCCGTTACGCCAGCGACGAGGCATTTGCTTGAGGTAGTCGTCGCTAATCTTCTGCTTCTTGAGGGAATCGAGCATCGCGCGCTGGCGCACGGCAGCGTTACGTGCTGTGCCTAGAGGGTTCCTCGAAACGGTAGCCCTCAACCCGTCAATAGGCTCTTTCTGGTCGTCGAGACCCAGGAGGCTGTCGGTATTCGAGGTTGGTCTTCTGGGCTCTTGAGGAGGGTTAGCGTTGCGTGCATTTCTGAGTAGTGAGAGGGATTGACGAACCAGCCACGGCAGGAGTAGCGGAGAAAGGTCGCGCAATCCGGGCCATGAAGGCGCTCGGGGCCTTGAAGGCCGGGAATGACGGTAGTCTCGGCAGCATGATTGGCTTCTGGGCAGATTCGATTGATCCAACAGCCGTGGTCTGTCGCGGAAGTTGAAGCTGTCACGGCATTTTTTTGGTAGGCCCGGACGGGATGTTCCGCCCCACAAATGCGATAAGGACCGATAAGGAATTCGTCCCACCTTAGCTCCAGAACTTTTTCTCTACGACAACCCGCCAACCATCATCAGCAAGCAAATCGTACTGGGAATACGCGACGCCAACAGCCCATCATGGTCCGCAAGCTCAAGTTTCACGAGCAGAAGCTTCTGCGGAAGCACGACTTCATCACCTACAAACAGGTACCGACACAAGCCTGCCCTGGCGAAGTCCACAGATCCAGGCGCATTGCTAACAATTTCTACTAGGATGGCGATCACCGAGATGCGGCAGTGGTACGGCAGAACCAAGGAGCGCATGCTTTCGCAACCGAATCTAACACACGTGATAGGTACGCCGATATATGATTCAGAAGCCTGAGGATTATGTGAGTATTATCGCGACCACCATGCTATCGACACCGGCTAACAAGGACAACTAGCACAAATACAACCGGCTATGCGGCGTGAGTTTGGCACCGATCGCCCGGCTCGAAACACATAGAATCGAGCAATCTATCCGCAACTAACACATACTTTTGCAGTCCATCCGTCAAATGGCGCATAGATTGAGTCTGATGCCTCCCGAGAGCGCAGCTCGCCGCAAGCACGAGAAGCTTCTCCTTGATAAGCTGTACGACATGGGTGTTTTGTCTTCCGCATCAAAGCTGTCTGCCGTCGAACACAACGTCACCGTGAGCGCCTTCGCTAGGCGGCGTCTCCCAGTCGTCATGACTCGACTTCGGTATGAAAGCCCGAGATAGCTGATGGATCCGCAGCAGCAAATGCTAATCATGTCTTTCAGGATGGCCGAGACCGTTCAGGCGGCGACGAAGCTCATCGAGCAGGGCCACGTTCGTGTGGGTACCGAGACATGCACCGACCCGGCTTTCCTGGTGACTCGCAGCATGGAGGACTTTGTCACCTGGACCGTGGGCAGCAAGGTGAAGAGGAACATCATGAAATACCGCGACAAGTTGGACGACTTCGAGCTGTTGTAACACGGGACGATTTTACTTTCGGATGAAGGCCCTGCCGCCTGGACGGGATTTGGTCTTCGACATTATCTGGCGGTGTTAAGGAGTTTAGGAGGTCAACAAAATCGCCGTTTGGTTTATCGCAAATAATATGTGTGGCGGCTTTGAGTCAGCAAAATCCAAGATGTGGAAAGGCTCGGCGAAATCATCGGGGATGGGTGCGACAAGGGGCGGTCGGCATGGAACGCAAAACCTGCTGCTTTGCCCTGCGCTCGATTGTTGCAGCGTCATCAATGCGAACTGCTCGCAAATTATGGGTGATCCGCGAGCAGAAGTTTCGCGATTCGCTGTTCGAATTTGCCTTTCTCCTTGGCGAACTCCAGCCGCCATCATGGCAACTGATACCTATTTTCATCGCTGCCAGCCCATCATGGAAGAAACTATCTTCGGCAATACGAGCAATTCAACGAGAATGCGAGGCTGTAAAACATCAGACCTACGTCGCAGAAGCACGTCACATCAGCTCTTTGCGGCTCTGGTTGAGCAGACGAACACTTTGTGGAGGGATGAAACGGTCGCAAAAAACCTTGACTATAATGTCAGCCCAAGTAATATGGGATCGGACTATCGCATGAGAGTTTGGGGAAAGCTGAGCAGCCTGAACGCGGTAGCCGAGGCCGCTTCCCCTTTGGGAAGTTGTTGAGACGAAAGAGCCGGTGACTGTGAGTCTTGGGCCTGTAATGGTCTGAATCCCGATTTTGTCTAGGATGGCCATGCTTTCCCAAGGCCGGAACAAAACTTTCCTACCCACAACAGACAAGAAAAACGTGAAATATCGTCGGAAGATAACTCTATGGGGCTGAGGAGGGTGATGGCACGGACATCATGGAAAGGGGAAACCGAGTCGAAGACTGGATAACCCCGTCTTGAAACAGGGTACATGACCAATTGATACTGCGAGCCAATGGTCTGGATGGCGACGATCTGATCTTGTCCAATCACAAATGGGATCGCGTTCGGTTTTGAGGTCATCGTCGCCTCTTTTGTGTCTGATGTTTTGCACCTTCTTTCCTTTGAGGGTGTGCTCGAACATCAGCGCACGAGGGTGGAAAGGGGCTGAAGAATGTTTGAACGGATGAATCGGGGGCCGGCATGCCTCCCCAACCACGACTTGTCCTTCCTCTCTGCTGTGGCTAGAACTGCGATATAATAAAGTGCCTTCCGGACTACACCATTTTCAGCCGACGTTGCATTCCGGGTGAAGCACTCACACATTCTTTGATAATACCTTACCATAGCGCGCTGGTCGACTATTACGCTCCTTAACCAAACTCAGTCGCGAACCTCTCTCTAGGATAACATATAATCGACTACGATCCTTTTTGGTAAATTTAGTGTTTTCTAGGAGGATTTGCGAAAGGAAAATCAGCCAAACGTACCCCCTCAACGTCTCATCAATTCAGCAAGCCATACGCGAGACCATTGAAGAGTCCTTCACAATGTCTGCCATGAAGTACGTCTTCTTGGCTACAGCAGCCATTCAGGCAGTCAGTGCCCATGGAACGGTGAACGGTATCATGGCGGATGGAGTCTTGTGAGCGCGGACCCGATAATGCCTTCCTCATATAACCTCACGGATCACTAATACAAGAACACAGCTACGAGGGTTACAGCCCGCAAATGCAGTACAAGAAGCCTCCGCCACAAGTCGTTGGCTGGTCCATTCCCAAAGACCTGTCCAACGGCTTCGTCGCAGTTGACAAGTACGCTGACCCCGACATCATCTGCCACGTCGGCGCCGAGCCCGCCCCCATCGCCGCCAAAGTGACAGCCGGTTCCAACGTGACCGTCTTCTGGACCGACTGGCCCGAGTCGCACCACGGGCCGATGATGGACTACCTGGCCCCCTGTAACGGCGACTGCGCAAAGGTCAAGAAGGAGGACCTTGAGTTCTTCAAGATCGACGCCGTCGGCCTCGTCGACGGGTCCAAGGCGCCGGGCAAGTGGGGTTCCGACGACATGCTCTCGAACAACAAGTCGTGGACGATGACGATCCCGGCCAACATCGCTGCCGGGCAGTACGTTCTGCGCCACGAGACGATTGCGCTCCACGAGGCTGGACGCGAGGGCGGCGCTCAGAACTACCCGCAATGCATCAACCTCGACGTCCAGGGCGGAGGATCCGAGAAGCCCCAGGGTGTCAAGGCGACGGCGCTGTACAAGTCCGGCGATGACGGCATCAAATTCAACATCTACAAGGACAACCTCGAGTACCCCATACCCGGTCCGCCGATGATGGGTCAGGAGGCGAAGCCCACGCGACGCAGAAGGAGGGTGACAGTCATCTACTGATGAGTGAAGAACCGCTCTTTTCGTTTCAAGTGTACAATCTTGTTCTCACGTATCCTCTTCTATGTTGTATTTGTACGGATATACTGGTCGCGTTCGACGCATGATGGGGTGTATGGAAATCATTCATTTGGCTCAACAATACCTGATGTGACACGCTGGACGTGCATGTCTCCTTTTCCTTAACTAGAGCCATCCACGTTTCCCTTCCATGATGAAACTTGATAATGATGGGCATACAACTTGTGTATAGAAGGCGGTCCTGCGAGATGGAGTCACGAGCGAGCGAGCATCCATGGACTTGTACAAATATGCTGTACAATAGCTTATGAAGCGAGTGCTTTTGAAACACGAATGTTATGCTTCACGATGGGTTACTGTGAAAATCGTGTTTCTGAGTCCTTACTTTACAAACCAGTGATGAACTAACCCGTGCCCAGCTTCTTTGTGAGTGGCAACAGGTTCTCCTTCGCTCTCCTAAACCCTTTGAAGACGATCCCGGCGCAGATCCGATAAACATGATCTCCAAAACGACCGAGGCCGTCCGCTCAGCGACCCAGTTTTTGTTCCTCCCGAGGGGTTTCACAAAACTTCCTACGTCCGAGACGCTGCCGGGAACCGAATCCCGTGGGCTCTTCTACTCCTCACCGGCCCCGACCATGACGGACCCCATGGTTGACATGGCTCACCCGGATGTCCGTGAGGTCCCAGGTCGCAGATCCCTGAGCGCAGGATGAAAATCTGAAGCACGGTAGGCCCCAATAACACATTTCATTATTGACCAGCACATCGTGTGCAGCAGCACTTCATTCGTGCCCGCTTTCTGATGCAGATCGTCCGCCGTGGCCGAGGCCCCATAACCCCCTTGCCTATATCTCTCGATCTCTTATGTTTGGTTTCTGCGGAAAGCATTGTCCAAGCCTTGGTCCCTCGGGACAGAGAAGCTTAGTGTCATTGTACGATCTTCCGTGTCTCATCGACCTTGCCTAGAAAGCCCACCCGCGCACGTATCACGGGAGGCAGTGCCAGGCCGAGATGCGGCTGTTTTGTAAGCTTAATAACACTCTGGCCGGTCCGACTCGCAGGAAGCTTAATAATGGCCCGTGAGGACGGCATCCCACTAGTGCTACAACTGCTCTCCTGCCCGAACTTCATCGTCCGATGGCGCGCCGTGATTGAACTTCATTTGGGCTGATGTTGGTGATTTGGTCTCTTGAAGGCCTGATGAGATGCATGACAGACCTGTTGTCAACTGAGGCTTGACACTTGTTGACGTGACGTGACTACCGCTCGTGTCTGAGGAACATGATCAAATGACAGAGTACGGTCAGCGATACTCCTGGGGAAAGGAGTCGGTCAGATTTTCTGAACTGGATGCACCGGAAGCTTGGTATTGAGACACCCGCTTCTTCAGGACGTTGCCGCGAGGGGAAGCGGTCGGGTCGCGCGCTTCACTCGGAAAGGATTTCAGGGTACGCACTTTCCAAGGCACTCAAGAAGACTCTGGAAGACTTGGAGGATTCACCTGTTTCTTCCTAATTCGATTACCTACTGTGTGCTGGGTGACATGTCTTGAGTCATAGCAGCCAATGACATTGTATACAATTCTGAAGCCGAGGTCTTCGCGTCTTGTATTTGAGACCGAAGGCGTCTAGATGATTCGTTGCAGGTATACCTCATGAACCTACCTATCTAGGCATCTTGATTCCCGTGTGCTCCGTAGTGTATCTTTAGAATACAGTTCGTTCGACTGGTGTCGCGGGAAAGAACGCATCTACTTTTGTTGTCGAAACTCGGAGGAAAGTCAGCAGCTGAAGCTGCAGACGGGTTAAGCACGAGGTAGCCGAGGTGCTGAATTTAGCCCATAATTTCCTGAATCGCTGGTCTGCCAGAAGTGCCTCCACTGAATCAAGGAAATTTGCTTGGGCATTGATGCAGTTTCTCATTGACAGCCAACGTGTGTCTCAATATATTCCGACTTTGGGATGTACAACCGGTGGGAGACGTGCATGAGACGGAGGAAGCAAATGCTTTGCTGAGTCGCGTCCTGCAATGTCGATGGAAAGCTGAGATCCATCGTGTCAGTACTTTTCACTCCATTGATATTCATTTCACGTTTGTCACATCCCGTCAAGTAGATGCGAGCCGGCAAGGACGGCATCTAGAGTTTTTCAAAATGGAAAGCGGGCGTCAATTCCAAAAAGGTAAAGTGGCCCCCTGGAAGACTAGAGTGAAGTGAATCAGAAACTTTTCTTGCTCATGTATTAGGGTATCTTCTTTTCGGTGTCGGCCCATCCTATTCACAAAAGGAGGCGTCCTCCAGTTTCTTATATTTTGCCGCCGGTTTATCGGAGCTCGCGGGCTGGTAGTGATGCCCGCCCCTTGCCTTGTCAGACATCACGGGCGGCCATTTTCAAGCTTCGTAACGCCAAACTCCAACCAAGATTCGGTGACTCTCTGTGATTCAATCGCCCATCGGTCCGTCGGCTTGATTTCCGTTTCGTATCTCTCCGCCATTCCACGAAAGCTCATCCCCGCTTAGCCAAACTTGCGGCTGCCACCCTTGGGACCCTTCTCCTCCCTCTTGGCCTTCTTGCCCTTGCCGATCAGCTCAAGGTGGCCGGCACGCTCGCCGAGGAGCTTCTCCGTCTGGTTGACAAGTCCCGCCGCGAACTTCTTCTGCATCTTGTCGGCGGCGAGGCCCTTCTTGGCCTTCTGAGGTTTCGCAACTCGTTGGGTGTTCTTCTGCTTCTGCTGCTTGGGCTTGCCCGTCGGCGCAGGCCGGGAGGATGACTTCAAGCCGCCTTGCGCCATCTCTTTTGATTGTTTCGCTCGCGCGGATCTGGCCGCAGACAGGGGCGTTTGTAGGGAGTTTCGGTCACAGACGGCGGCTGTGGTCGCTTCGGTTGCCGCTCGAAAGTATGGCCGGCCGTGTGGTGTGAATGTGATGTGTGCACGATTCTGGTTTCCTTCGTTTGCCGTGGGCTGCTAGGTAGGAGAATGGGGGAAAGCGAGTGCAGCGGCTGCTGCGGCCGACAATCAGAAAATTTTGGTGGATCCGATCTTATCTTCACCGAGACACCGACCCCGCCCCCCACTTCATTTCAGATGCGAAGTACGTACCTCGTTGGACCCTGGCTGCCCCATCAATCGCTTTCGCGCTCCGTCACGAAAACATCCAGCCTGTTCATCCAGAGAGTACCAGCATCGTGCGAGCTCCCTAGAATTACGATATCTAGATATTTCCATAATTTGTATATTGTACTTCTAGCCAGCTCTTACGATACTGTCGTGTTGCAAGTATCATAGACCATCTCGCACTCTGTATCGTGGGCCGGTGTGCATCATCACATGCCCATCAATGGCGCCGGAAAGTCCTAGCCGCCGTCTTGGAAGTCTCTGTCGCTCCTCAAACACCAGAAAACGATGGGTCAGTCGAAATCACTACAAAGAGGAAGGATGAACGGGCAGGCATCCTACAAGATGCAGCCAATGGCTGCGCATCGTATAGTACGAGACCAGTACGGTTGGGATGTAATTTACAGGTACCGGCATTATGCACAACAGCGAGGTGTATTTGTGCATTGGCGACACAATGAACGAGGGAATTTGGGCCTCGACCGTGGGATTCCGTAGTGCATGAGCTACGGGGTTTGTGTCCAATTACCCCCCTCCGACTACATTGGAGCAATCCAAAAACATTGGGAAGTTTTCTCGATTCGACACATCTAGACTCGTTATGGCCTCTTAACCAGTGTCTTTCATTGAGACACCATCGATGTTGTCTGGGAAGTTCAACACTCTCCAACTTGTCATCAGTCATTTGTGGCCATAAAAAGGTTGACAAATATCACAGCGCCCCTGGCCAATAGATACGTCAGGTAATCGCGGTTGTTCGGCCTATGATGTTGATATCAACTCCGTCTAACGACAGTCAATACGGATTCAAACAGGGTTTGAGTGATGTGGAATGCACTCGTTCAATCAGTCCGGAATGCGAATTTGGTCGTGCTTTGTTGAAGTCACACACCGTCCGCGCCATCGTATCCTTCCCGTCCACCATTTGGACACCTCTGAAGGCACTTACATCCACGTCTTGCCTTCCGCGGTTGTACACGATACATCGGGCAAAAATGATATCTGTTGCTGCCGTTTCCCTCCGCAGTTGCTCTTGCCATGTATCGTTTACCACGCCCGTCTGTCGTCGACATACATCCCCGCTGTCGTCTTCCTCGTGCGTTACTTACGTGTCACTTTTCTGGTTGACAACAGGCTTAGGTTTATTCGCATCAGTACCTCAGCATAAATAACAGAAAACACGATCGCCTCTGTTCATCACAATGGAAACAAAGATGAAGCACGTAGCATTTTTCGGCGCCACAGGAGGAACGTTATTCAACTGCCTTCGCCACGCCCTTCTGAATGAAACCATCTATTGCCACGTCCGTACGTCGTTGACATCCCCGTTAATCATTGCAGGACCAAACACTCACCAGCTTCATCCAGTTATCCGGGATACAGACAAGCTGAAGGGTTTGCTTAGCAACTCGATGCCGAACTTCGCACGCGAATACTCCCTTCGTCTTCGCGTTGTGCAGGGGGATGCCTTGAGCCAAGACGACGTCACAAACGTCCTTTTTCCACCTCAGACCGGATAGGAACCTGTGGAGGTTATCATATTCGGAATCTCCGGCTTCAGGTTGAATGCTGTGACTACAGAGCATTCCGTATCCGACGCCACGTTGAGCGAAGACGCCGCAAGGACTATCGGAGATGCCCTATATCTGGGCTATCATAATTACAACGGCGGGTTTCCTGAAATACCGCCCCGGTTCGTTGCCTTGGGGACCCTGGGGGTCGACAGTGCGTTCTGGTCGACTTCTAATCCGACTGCCATCAAGATGAGACGTAGCTGTCGATGGTTTTACGACGATTTCTTCCATGGAGACCTCTACGGAATGGAAGAATATGTGAGCGACGAAGACTTTGGCGAGCTTTGCCCCAACACGTTGGTTATCCGACCTGGCTTTCTCACCAACGACGACCCGAAGGTGTTCATCGTCCACACTGGTACCGTCATGAGCCCGCCGGCTGGTTTTACTATCAGCAGAAAGACTTTGGGCGAGTGGTTATTCCTCCATGGGATTTTTGGGAACTTGCAAGGCGTCATCAGTATCACGGGCTCTTGAAGAACAAGTGGTTGGTCAGAGGGTCTCGACGGGTGACGGGGAGGGGAATGGCAATGGCCGCTGTGGACGACGACCATGAAAGTCGACCATAGCCAAGGCAGTGATAGAAGTATCAATGAAAGACTCCAAAGCGCAACATTATTCCTTGATCCATACGACCAGGCTGATGCACTCTCGCCTATCTAGGACTGTGCTCTGTGTTTACCAGCAACACTGAAATTGTTGACATGCAAGTCTGGTGAAGTACTCAACTCACCAAATATCTTCGCTTTCAACACGCTTGCATGGGGAGATGAGAATTGCCTATTTTATGTGCTGGTCTGGCTGAACAAGGATGGAAATTCCTCCAGCGTACGCAGTATGTACGTGATCCCTCCTCAACATCCTCCATAAAATTATGCACGCTATCTAGGCCAGACGACGTTGCCGACCGGTGCTTGCCATGCGGAGGGATGACCTCCGCATGGCAAGTTCACGACCAAGGTCATCTAGACAAAGCTTAGCCTACGGCTGCTCCCTCGTGGCTGGAAGTGGCCGGACATCATACCTGGCCACGGATATTTCCAGTAGCTTGCTCCTCGCGCAGCATTTTTGGGGGATATTAGGGGTCAAGCTTTGAGGGTATGCTCGTCTGCCGCTGACGGTTTTGAGTCAAGAATTCTGTTGCCTGGCGGTGGCTGTGGACGGCTTGCCACTAAAAAGCTTGTCATGTTAGCGGGCTATTGAACAGAATCCTCAAAGGCGATTGAGCTGTCGAATCATGCGCCTCGCGCTTATCCTGCGTATGACAGTTGATGAGTGATTGCTTAGCAATGTCGGGCTGGATGGGATCTCTGAGAGACATCTAGACGAACTCACAAGTGTTGCAGTTCGCTCCAGAATTAGGCCAGAGGCCTTCGGAGAGCAGCTTCCAAATTAAATTTCATGTTAACCTGATCCAACAGCTCGAACTATCTTTTCCAACGTTTGTCGTTCGATTATCCAGATATATTTCACTTCATTCACTTGTTAATGCACTTTTGTCATGAAACTCAACCTCTTTTACGTGATAAGCGCCGTATCCCACTAACCATTCACAGCCGCCCTAGTGTTTCCTAAGTTATGGATCTATCGCCAACTGTCGAGGACTGAGACACACCCCTAGAGAGTGAGACCTACCTGCGGGAGGAAGCGCCACAATTTCCATTTCGGTACTGTTTCCTCATCGGGCGGCCGGCTGTGGCATCCAAGCCCTAGGGAGGATCATGGGCGCGTCTGCTGATACACGGCAGTTGCACTACTTCGGTTCAGTGTTCCGGCAACTGGCAAGAGGCGGTGGGGATAACAGATCACCACCAACTCATTGATGAGGCTCAACGGCAGATCTGGTGTAACAGTGAGACTCTGAGATCATGGAAGTGTGACAGTGACAGTAAGGGCCGATGTTGGGAACGAAGAATGCCTTGCGAGTGTACGCTACTAATGCTATCAAACGCCGTGACCATGGCTTTCCTCAACTGAATGCACCATTTGATGAGCTCTGTAACCAGATTACTTCATCTGTTGAAGTAGTAAAACATGTCGTCAACATCGCCCCCTGCCGTGACCGCTTCAGGAGGCTGACTAACAGCACCCAGCTGCCACTGCCAGTGAGCCCCCATGCTCGCTGACTCCATATTCGTATCAGCAGACATCCCTACTTGGTGTGTATTCCATTCTCCAGGAAACGCTGCATGAGGATTCATCATACCCGTCAACGAAAGGTCGACCGATGGTTGCGCAAAAGTTGCGGTATTCATGGAGGACGTAAAGTAATCGTTAGGGGTGCCCCATTCTTGTGATCTAGCTTCAGGACTGCTGAATGCGGGAAAAGGAGTCTGATAGGATTCAGCCGACGATGTGGGAAGCATTGGCGTGGGCATAGCGCCGATCATCGAGGATCGGGCGGATCCTACAGCTGTTGGAGATGTGGAGATGTACTCGCTAGGTGGACTGTGGGACAAGAAAGAGTTGCGACGAGAGCATGTGGTCGATGAAGTAGCTGAGAGCGGGCGGATAGGCATGGGACTGAGACTGAGAAGTCTCTCCCCGTTGCTTGCTGTCTTGAAGTCGCCACTGAAGGCTCTCAAAACGGCCTTCAGATGTTTCTTGATGACTCGCAGTTGGCCCCCGCCAGGAACGAAGTCTGAAGCGGCGATATCCACGAGCCGAGCTGCGAGAGCCTCAAGTCGAGCGTCGTATGTATCCATCTGCGGATTCATCGCGTAATCTCCAGAGGCCTTTAGTGCGTAGATAAAAGACAGTCCGCGAGCGCAGGCGTCCAAAGCCTGGCAGAAGATATCAGGAAGATTGCTTCGGTTCCGCATTGACAAAGATGACAGTGCCGCATCTGAGTGCTCTCCGACCTGGAGCATTGTACTGGCTAACTCTTGTGCAGAAAGAAGGAAACGCTCAACGACCGCATCATTCAAAAGCAAGGAATCTGTCGGTGGCGACGCTCCGGTAGAGGGGAAGAGCAAATGAATCGAAATGGTGTGGTAGTTTGCAAGGACGAAGAAACGCGAGGAAGCGGGTGCCGGTTGGAGATTGACCACGAAAATGTTCTCCGTGAGCACTCTGTAAGCCTCGTGACAAACTGCGGTCGCATTCTCGGGGGAGCCGGTTTGGAGATACGTGTTGAAGATGTAAGCCGAAGTGCTAGCGATATGAGCCAAGGGCCAGACGTCTTTGATCATTTGCTTCTGTTTTTGCAGGGTTGAGAAGTTGTCGGAGATCTCGTCAAGGCGCATCAATGCGGAAGAAGCCTCATCGGCGGGTAAGAGAATCGACGCTGCGCTTGTGGGTTGCAGCTGAGAGAAAGTAGTGTGTGTCTGGAGCGAGATCCAAAGGTTGAGAGCGTAAGTACTCCAGTAAAGGTAAGCCGCGATCTCCTTTTCGACTTCGCAGACATCGATACCGTTGATACGGCTTGTAACTAAGGAGTCTCCTACAGTGGAGATTCTCTCTTTAATCTCAGTGGCTATGCGGCCAGCAAGGTCGATGTAGCAGGTTGCGCGGCGGATTTGTTTTTGGCACAAGGCATTCCAGCCAAGAAGCATGAGAGCCTGCGCTGTAGAAAGACTGGGAAGCGAGATTCCATCCCCAGGCATTCCTGGCTCGGTAGCCGGAGTCGGCATTGGGCGATTACGAAGTTGAGAAGCTGCCCAATTCAAAAGTGTGTGAGCCTTTCCCACGGCGACTTCGTCTCCGAGGGACATAGAGGCGTCAGCAAGTATGACAGCGAGGAGAATCTCATCGTGGGTGCTGTCTCTGAGCGCCCGTAGAAGGAGAGTCTTTGATACGAGAAAGGATAGGGGGTGGATGTTGTACCACACATCAACCAACTGCCCGATTTGCCTAGTGCCGTATTCTGCAAGTGGACTGGGACCTGGCAACATAGCATCGAACATTGTCGGGGATTTGTCGTTCGAGAGAGCACTCGAGTAGAACCTCCCACAGCCGTATTCCAAGAACGTCGATCCTAAACTTCCGACCTTGTCCACAACTAGGTTGACCAAGTCGTGAGCGAGGAACTGAAGGATGCTTGTGTACTTAAGCCGTGAAGGTTAGCTTTTAAGTTTTGACGAACATCCAGATTTCTTACCTTCGAATCTCCCTGAAAAGATTTGGAGTTGCCATCTCCACCGTGATTTGATGGGTTGCGTTGAAGCGCATGGCTTAAGGCGGCATCATTGCCTTGAAACTCTGGCTTTACGCCAAGGCCAAGATCTCCTCCAAAGTTTCCCTGGAATATTTCTTCCAATACAGTTGCCACATCCTCGCAATCCAATGAGACCATCAAATTCTCCGCTGAGAAAGTCGAATCCTCTAGAAATAATGTGGACCGCGAGGAACCGGCAGTGGAAGATCGTTGGCGTCGCATCATAGGCACGGAGATGGTGCCATCGGCGTTGCTGTTCCTTCGACTACCATCGCGGGAAACCGGGCGAGGTTTTGTTGGCCGTGAGTCCCAGTCGTATACACAGTCGACATTCTGCTTGCGGCAAGCTTCGCAAATTGTTTCGTTGGAGCACTTGATCTTTCGAGCTCTGCAAAAAGCGCAGCTCTTTCGAAGGGGATGTCTAGACGCTTGAGACATGGTGGAGTTTGGCTATGGAGTGGTCGACAGGTCGCTGGATAGGAGTTGTTCTGAGTTCATCGGGATCTGTATAGTAGTGATGCGTATTACCGGAGGGAAGAGATCTTGATCGAAGTGATAAAGTATGATGATATCAAAGTGACATTGTTGGCCTGGGGAGAACTCGTATATTATAAGTCATGAGGCTATAGGTGATGACAACCCAGTCCAACGGGCTGGATCTGACCCGGCATCACAACACTATCCTCAAGAGGCTCTAGGGGGCTGATGAGCGAAAGGCGTGAGCTCATCTTGGAATCGACTATTACAACCAATTGTCGCGTCAGCAGCCCATCAGATTGGCGTGGAACAAGTTATCGTGGTGCCTGATCTGTACATCGGTAGTCTGTCTTAGCTCTTTGGGCTCAATCGGTAACACTAACCGACGTCTAACTAAGACAGGCGCGCGCCTGCGCCGCTCTCGAGTTGTGCAAACGTCGTGCGCTTAGATGCACAAAACTGCGTTGGTCTGGAGGTACGTCAGCCCTAAGCAAAATACATGGTCTGCGTCAATTGTTATGTATCTGACGGTATCGCGGCAACTGGACTAGTGTTGTCCAGGCGGTTCTCGACCGCCTGTTCCACACGCGAGCAGAGACGATGAGAGAAAAGCTATGAAATGGTCCGAGGCTGTGCTAATCCGGTGGCTCGTCTTCTTCCAGGCAACTGTTTTTCTTTTCGGAAATCTGACCGCTCTGCTCTCTGAAAGTTCTGTGCGATCCGTCCACATCGGGAAAGTGTGGCTGTAAAGCCAGCCATCCAAGTTTCAAGGATCGGAAGGGGCTGAATGACATTTCGCATCAATTAGGTCAGGCCTGGACTACAGAGTCCCTGAAATATGAAAGTGTTTGGTCAGAGGTTCGGAATCGATTCGTTGTAACCTGTTGCCGCTTCTCAGTGGGATTATTGACCCGGTTTTGGACTCCTTAGATCTCACTATTACAACTTTCTCCCCGCAGTGCTCTCATGTTTAAGCACATCCATCGCATCGGCCCAGCTTTTTGATGCAAGTTTGACATGAAGCCAACGCTTCGAATGAGCCCTTCATGAATTTCCAATTGTGTCCAACTCTACATTGGGACTGAGGTAGGGCGAGGAAACTGAACGCAAGCTATGGCTATTTAACTGTTTCCCAACCAGCTACCATCTCTCTTTGCATCTGCCATAGGGATTCAGGATCAACAACTCCACAGGGGAGGTCTAACAACTCAAGTGCCTGGCTCTGAGAGTTGATATACGTCGAGAGAAGCTCTTGCTTGACATGAAGTGATTGCTGCCCATGATTACGAGCCACATTTGTCCAGTCCTGAATCGTGCAAGGATCGAGCTTGAGATCCCATGTTCCTCTCCACGTAACTAATGCAGAGTTCACATGGTAAGAGAACTTACAAGCCTGTCCCTGTCCGGTGTTCCACAACGTCAAGGTGAGTAGTCTTGGCATAGAAAGCGCAGCTTTTGCAGCATTTCGTAAGAGACTGAAGATATCCTCGAGGTCGGCTTCACGAGAAAGCGTGATAGATGTGAGAATCAACGACTTTGGGACTCGGCACCAGTGCTTTATATGCGTGGCTAAGACAAGCTTTTCCGTTGGGGAGTACCTTGCGGAGCCATCTCCACAGGAGTCACGCGGCGAGGCTGGCGACCTTGCTGGTAGCGAGGCTATCGTCAAGTATTGTCTGGTCCGGCAAGTTCAGAACTATGCGATGATCGGCGGTCGGACTGGCAGTCACTCCGAAAGCTGGCATCTTCATGTTGACTTCTGAGAGAGAACTTGATGTCCGATGTGGTCGTGCAATCGGGTAGTTACGACTATGACGATGCCGTGCAGGTGTCTGTGAGAGATTTACTCCGGGCTGAAGTGGCTGTGGTCATGGCAAGTAAAGGCTGGAGCCAACGGAAGACAAGAAAAGCCCTCAGCTGCGTCAACTATCGCCAGGCGACTATTGGTCAAAAGATTCTGTTTGGTGTATATATAGCGGCCTATTGACCAGGCTCCATGGATGCGTACAAGAAAGATGTGAGCTGATTGGCGAGGGGGCGCAAGCAGATAGGCAGCGAGGTTACAGTCCAGTGCGACAAGAATAGCAGATGCGTGGCTGCGGCGCACCGCTGAGATTGAGATCGAGATAATAGCCTCGTAGTAGCTTTATAAATCGCAGAACACATTAAATCTTTGACATCTTTCCCTTTTACTCCCAGACCGTTGAATGGTCTATAGTCTTCACAATGGCCTTGAATCGCACGCTTCGAATGAGCCTCCATGGCCTTCGAACTATATCCAACTTTACGCCGGGGCACACCTGGCCTGAAATGATCAACCACCTTTACTCATCAGACCTTCCGAATATAACAGTGCCTTTAGAGTATGATTCAAATATACACCAATCAATTATATCAATATGCCAATCCTCTCTTTTCGACAATCCACTCGGCATCTATGACTGCGCCGCTCTAGCAGTCTCAGCTCTGCTGGTACAAAAATACAATTACACGATGGATCATTCCACCGCAACTGAAGCAAACATCATTCTCAAGTTCGGAGATCTGGCCTCGTTCGACGGTCTTGGAACTCTGCGGCGAATCCTCAGCTGTGTTGGCGCGTCAGAGCCAAGCGAAGTGGCAACACATGGGGGTCTACTTGAAACTGAGTTTGGTACTTGGGCTTTGAACAGCACGAGATACGACCGAATTTACGAGATTGAAGAGCGCCTCGAAGATGCCCTGGATTATTTAAAGCCCCTGTGCTCCCTGGTGAGGTCACCGGAAGCTGATATTGCTGGGCCCGGCGTAAGCTCGTAGCTTCTTCTAGTCGATGACCACTTCTAATGACTTGCCAGGTCACGGTTTCATACATAATCCAAATAGGATTACTCATATGGTTTTTCATTTTTTCTTTAATGATTCCTCAAGACCCAAGGTACTCAGTACCTGTAAAGGCGGTAGCTGCATTAGGGCGGTTCAAGAGAGGCAAGGAACAGCAATATGACTCTACCACGGTGTATCTGATGGAACGATTACGAGCCTCCAGGTTTGCCGCGGCTTTGTATTCCTCCATCATTGACTTTCAAGAAACACAAGCCTTCTTCACCATATCAGTGCAGCTGGCTACAATTACCATGTTCATGACAGACCAGGTCCCCGTCATCCGCATCGACTGGCGAGCGGCCCGGATATACTCAGCGGGAAACACGCTTGCCGTTATTCTCATGCAGTCAGAACTACAACGAAAAGGGATGAGATGGCGGTATATGTTCTCACTCACCCTCGCTGCCGGCGTCCTGGGCATGGTGATTCGAAACCTCGGCTCGGAAGCGCCAATTACGCTGGGCGCCATAGCCAGCTGCGGCAATCGCAGCCGAAACATAATGCAGACGTGCTACAACAACGGATCGTCTGCTTTCAGAGATGCTTTCCGGGACGAAGACCGGGGTGGGTCGGACTACTTCATCAGCTTTTTGTTCAGCACATTCGTCCTCTCAGTTGATCAACTGGGACACATTCCACGCCTGCGGCGGAGCCTGGGGTCGAAACTGGAGTACTGGCCAGGCAAGCTTCCTACTCTCGTCTCACTCCTAGGATTCGCTTCATTCATCTGGAGCGCTATTTGGCTCGTGTCGAATATTCTTCTGGCGTCGCTTTTGATGAGAAACGCATCAGCAATCCTTAACGAGATGGGAGATTCAGTATGGGACAGGGAAAAGTGGACATTCGGCCAGATCATAGCAGTGCTACCATGGGCTCCGGTGATATCCAAGTACCTATACTGCAGTTTATGTAAGCCATTCGTGCTGGATCCCCTTTTCTCGCTGGCTTTACTGATAGTCACTGCTCAGTTGGCATCATTCAAGGCGTCGGAAGTCGGATCGACGACCATTATGAAGTTGTCCTTAGCGATAAATACCTTCTGACTGATGTGTCTCAGCACTCTGAACGTGAGGGAGAGTTGAAAACCAAAGGCTACGATAGATTGCCTAATGTGGAAGAGGGTCTCGGAGACGGGAAGGGGCCGGATCGGGACTCGGAGGAGTGGGGCCATATTTCTCTAGAGGGCGGCGACAATTCCGGCGAATCCCCCGGGTCTTCCACACACACGTTGCTCATGCCGAGTCCTTGCTGGCATAGCGTCTAGTCCCTCATAGCTGAATATGCAAACTATCTGTACGACAGTCTAAAATGCAGTTGCTGAAATGACAACCCTCCCAACTAGTGATCTCGATGTTGTAAGCAAGGATCAAGCCCCTTTCCCCCATCATCGCCAGCCACCATTCCCGATATGAACCAACATCTCAGGAACCAACCCCACAAACCAATCATTCTCTGCGATCGAACAAGATCGAATAAATTTACACTTCCTCTCAGCATCAATACAGCCCTTCTCGCTGCATATCTTCCGAGCGAATGTATGTAGGTCAAGATTAACGTCCCGTCCTGTGCCAAACTCTGCGTTCCCCAAATCAGGGGCACGTTCTCCATTCACGCCCCCTCCCTTCCTTCGTTCAACACCGCACAAGGTTCGGCCGTGCTGCATCCCGTCGAAGAAAATGGCTTCTTTCGTCTCATAACTTTCCAACAGGGTGGCGCTCGTCATGGTAATTCTGAGCAGCTGTCGGATTCCTAGTGGTTACTTCTCCCACCGGATATTCTGGATATGGCATTCCACTCGCCGACCGGATTTCGAAGGGTCGACATTTCCTCGGTGTAAAATGCATGAAAACCTACCTCCAATAGAGACGAATCAATATTCTCTTGAACACACCAATTGCCGCTTTCTAAGGTCTCGCATCTAGAAACATGTCGTCTGTCATCCCATCTACACCTGTAGAGCCATATCCTCCCGATTAGCATGGCTGCCCTTCCTCCACGCCTCAGTATGATCCCTTCCTGCCGTGACTCCCTTGGCCTCCCCAACCTTGCCCCATCCACCACCGCCAGGCGTGTTCACAATGATTCTCTCCCCAGGCTTCATCGGCGCGCTGTTCTTCGCGCCTAGGTTGAACCTTCTCTCCTCGTACTCCACCTCCTCCTCTTCCTGCTGGCCAGCCCCCTTCAGCCTCTTGAGACTCTTCTCCCAGCTGCCCTTCTCGACCTTCCTGACCCACACGTTCAACCCCGCCTCGCCGTCTTCTCCGCCCGCAAGGCCGTACGGCCTGTAGACCCTGCGCTCACTGAGGATAGACACCTGCACCGGGATGCGGAACTCAATGTCCCTAACAACGCCGTCACCTCCCCGATGCTGGCCGTCTCCACCGCTCCCCTTCCTCAGCGAAAACTCCCTCAAGATAATGGGATACCTCCTCTCAAACACCTCCGAGTCCGTGATGCGCGTGTTCGTCATGTGCGTATGCACCCCGCTCGTGCCCTCCCACGTGGGCCCTGCGCCACTGCCACCCGCGATGGTCTCATAGTACCCAAAGCCCTTAACCTCCTTCTGGCCCGTTAGGTTCCCCCCGAACCCGAACGTGAGGTTGTTGCAGTCGCCCTGGCTGGCAGCACACGCCTGGAAGGCCTTGAAGATGACATCCGTGACGCGCTGGCTCGTGAGCACGTTCCCTCCCACCACTGCGGCCCCGTCCGACGGCGAAAGAAGCGACTTGGGCGGTATCTTGACGTTAATCGGCTTCAGACATCCCTGGTTCAGGGGGATGTCCTCCGAGATGAGGCATCGGAGGCAGTAGATGATGGCGCTATACGTCACGGCCTCGGGAGCGTTCACGTTTCCGTACACCTCCGGCCCGGTCCCTTCGAAATCAAAGACCGCCTCGCCCTTATCCGCATCGATCGTCACCTTGAGCCTGATGGGGCTACCGTCGTCCATAAAGTCGACAGCCTGTAGATCGCGCCCCTCGAAGCGCTTGCTGATCTGCTTCAAGAGGGTCCGCACGCAGATCTCGGCGTTGTTCTGGATGTTAACCATGTAAAACTGCACCGTCTCCTCGCCGTACTCCTCAATGAGTCCCTCGATGAGAGCGATGCCCTTCTGATTAGCTGAGACCTGCGCCCTCAGATCGTTGATGTTATCCGCTAAGCAGCGCGTGCCGCTGCAGCCGGGGTACTGGGCGGGCTCGTTGTACAACAGCTCCGTGACGCGCTTCTCGTCGAAGCGGCCTTCGCTGACGAGCTTTTCGCTCTTGATGGCCGCGCCCTCCTGGTAGAGTTCTTTGGAATGCGGCGGCATGCTGCCGGCCGTGATACCGCCAATGTCGGCGTGGTGTGCCCTGGACGCAGCGTAGAACAGGATTTTGTCGCCCTTCTCGTTGAAAGCAGGCATCACGAGCGTGATGTCCGGCAAGTGGGTGCCGCCGTAGGAGGGGTGGTTGGAGATGATGACGTCTCCCTTTTTGAGGTCGCCCCTCCAGATCTCGGCTTGGCGCTTCACGCAGGTTGACATGGAGCCGAGATGGACGGGAAGATGCGGCGCGTTAGCCACGAGTCCTCCACTTGCGTCAAAAATGGCGCAGGAGAAGTCGAGGCGTTCCTTGACGTTTGTGCTAACGCTGGTTTTTTGGAGGGCACGCCCCATTTGCTCTGCGATGGCCATGAAACGATGACCAAAGATGCTTAGCATAATAGGGTCGACGTCTCGTTCGCCGTCCTTCTTCGCGGCTCTATACCTGTCGTCAGCTCCGTCGTTGTTTTGTTTTTCTTTCGGCCGCCGGCATGAAGAGCCTGAGGGCGAATTGTATAATAGAAAACCACAGGGGACTAGAAAGAAAAGAAAATGGAAACTTACCCATCATCCTTTGAGCCTTCCTTCTCAATATCAATAACCACGTGAGTATCGAGAACTAGAGCTGTAGCTTTCGGCGTCACGACGATCGTTTGTGTTCCATCCGCCAACATGGCAGGTCCCTTAATAGTCTCCCCCGTACTGAGATCCTCGAGCTTGTACACAGGCGTATCCAACCGGCCCTCCTCAAAACACACCTTTTGCCGGTCAATCGCCTTGCTGGCCTCGACATCCTTCCTCTCGAGCACCTTCAACTGCTGGTCTACAGTCTTCTCGGAGTGCCGGAAACTCTTGCCGATGCCCCTCACACGCACGTCGTCGACAATGATGTCGCGCTCATCCAAGGTGAATCCGAATTCATAACGGTGCTGGCGCACAAACGCCGTTCCAAAGTCCCATCCGTCGCCATCCTTATCGCCCTCTGGCTTGATAATCATCAGCGCAGACTCCGTCCCGCGGTACCTCATGTTGAGGTACTCCTCAAACACAATCTCCTTGTCCTCGAAGCCCTGCGCCCTGAGCGCCTCGCGCGACTTCTCCTTGAGCTTCTCCATCTTGTCCCGCAGCTCGTCGGCCGCCTTGCCGGGGTGCTCCCACACCTTGGAGTCGGGCTCTTGCCTCTCGTCGACAACGTCGGCCAGGGCCATCCCGTACGCCGACAGCACGGACGAGTACCGGTGGATGAGGATCTGCTTGATACCCAGCGCCTCGGCGATGGCGACGGCGTGCTGCCCGCCGGCGCCGCCAAAGGTCGCCAGCCGGTGCTTGGAGGAGTCATGGCCCTTGGCCTCCGTGATGGACCGGATGGGGCGCGTCATGGTCTCGTTAGCCACGGTCAGAAACCCGTACGCCACCTCGTCGACGCTCATGTTCTTGCTCGTCTCCTTGTTCACCTGGTCCGCGAGCTCTTGGAGGACCTTCTTGCTGGCCTCAGGGTCGAGCCCCTGGTCCTCGTTCTCGCCAAAGATCTTGGGGAAGAACTCGGGCAGCAGGCGCCCCAGGTAGAGATTTGCGTCGGTGACGGTCGCCGGGCCGCCCTTGCGGTAGCATGCCGGGCCTGGATGCGCTCCGGCCGATTCCGGTCCGACGACGAACAGGCCGTTCTTCCAGAACAACATCGAGCCGCCTCCTGCAGCCACAGTATTGATGTCCAACTGCGGCGACTGGATGGTGACTCCAGCAGTAGTCGTTTCGAAGACGTGCTCGTACCTCCCCTCGCCGAATCTCGACACATCGGTACTGGTACCGCCCATGTCGAACCCTATGACAGGAACCTTGGTCTCTTCGTCGTACGACGTGATTGCATAGCCGACGACACCGCCCGCCGGTCCAGACAAAATGGCCTTCAATCCAGTGAAGTTCTCCACGTCCACTAAGCCGCCATCACTCTGCATGAACTCGCACCTCGCACCTCTCGCGCCTTCCTCTTTCTGTACACTCCTCGTCCCCAGACCACCCTCGAAGCCTGCCTGGAAGCCGGAAATGTATTTCTTAATCGCCGGGGTAAGGAACGCGTCAGCACACACCGACGTAGCCCGCGAGACCAACTTAATCATCGGCATCAACTCGTGGCTGAGCGAGATGTGCTTGAACCCAATCTCCCTCGCGACCCTCCCCACCAACGCCTCGTGGTCGGGGAAAGTGTATCCATGCATCAGACAAACCGCCACGCTGCGGATCCCTTGGTCGTACACCTCCTGCAACTGCCTCCTCACGCCCTCCTCCTCAGGCCTCCTCAATATCCTCACAGCCTCCCCGCTCGTCCCCCTCACCACCTCCGCCGTCGCCGCCTCCTCTGTCCCCGCCCGCACCTCAACCTCCGTCACCGTCCTCGCCGGATCCTCCGCATAATCCTCCAACGTCACCCGCTCCTCGACCTCCACGACCGTCTCGTACAGTACATCCGGCTTGCGGATCGCCAGGTCAAAAATCTTGGGCCGGCTCTGGTTCCCGATCGCCAGACAGTCCCTGAAGCCCCTCGTGACGACGAGCGCGATCTTCTCGCCCTTGCGCTCCAGCAGCGCGTTCGTCGCGACCGTCGTGCCCATGCGGATCGACTCGATCCGCGCCGTGTCGAGCGGCTCCCCGCGCGGGATCTCGCGCCCGAGAAAGTGCGACACGATGCGCCGGATGCCCTCGAGCGGCGCGTCGTCGTAGTTGGACGGGTCCTCGGACAGCAGCTTGATGATGGTCTCGCGCCCCGCGAGCTCGCCGACGCAGTCCGTGAAGGTGCCGCCGCGGTCGATGGCGATGCGGATGCCGCGGTCCGGCTGGGCTTCTGTCGCTGCTGCCGCCATTGTTGCTGGGGAGGGTGTTTGGGGAATATGATGTCGTGGTGTGGGGGTCCCGTGTTACGCAGTGATGGTGGGGGGTTGATGTCGATGATGTTAGCTCATTCGGTGATTTTTATTTTTGAGTTTCAATTCTGATTCAATTGAACGCTAGAGGGAGTGATCACTGAGGAAGTATAATCCGTTCAAAACGGATAAGATGGTCAGAACAGAATGAGAGGAGTTGATCGATGACAAATGGTGGTATCATCGGCCGAGACGGCGAGAAGGAGGGCGTTGGGGGAATGATAAGATAAGAGCCAATGAGTAGCTCTCTGCTTGAGCTCCGCACCCCACCTCTAGCGCGAACTAGGTACCCCGCGCCTACGCCATCGCTTCCGTGACGAGGCGGGGGTCTTCATCCACTAATAACGGTGCTGTTAAGGCAACCCAAGACCTTAAGAGCCGTGGAGCTCCACCGGGTTGGCGATAGGATGTCATTCGATGTTGAGAGCTGGTTCATCTGAACACGCAGCTGTATTGGCATATTGGGGAATGAAATCTGCGAATGAAATCTGCATTATATCGCGAAGAGGTAGCCAACGGCAGAGTGGCTGAATGAACGTCAAAAGCGCGCAGTCAAGCTTCATTTCCTATCAGGTTACCATTGCGAGTAAACATCGGCATTTTCCTTATGATATGTCCGTCAGTTATTAAGTATATGTATGTATGTAGTCTTGTTCTCGTCCCCAATCCTGCCAGGTTTGCCCGGCATCCGGTTTCGTTTCCCATCATGTTTCTTTGAATGGTCGTCTAATCTTACACATGCCGTCTGAATCGCCGCTCGCTTCCGTGCTGTTTTGTTGTTGATACATATCAAATGCTGCCTTTCCTCCCGCGCCCGGCGCCAACACACCACCATCGCGACGGCAATAAATTAATGGGTAACGACCCTGACGGCCTGGAGCATCATGCCAAAGATGAACCCCCGCGCCACCTCCTCAATTTGAAGGCTGTCGAAAATGCGCCCGAGCGCGTCAGTCGTGGCAGCCTGTCCCATCACGCCCGACAAGGCAGCTGGAACACCCCGTTTAATCAGCAGGTTACGCGCCTTGACGCGCAGCTTCTCCTTCTCCTCGTCCGTCATCTCGGCGGGCCAAGCCGCTCGCTCTTCATCAGTCGGCATCGTGTTCTGCCGCAGCGTGCGCAGGTGGTAGGCCAGCCCCGCGTCGCTCGTGTTGGCGTCTATGACCGACTCCTGCATCATCTTCTGGATGGAGAGCAGGGACGGATTGCCAGGGCGCAGCAAGAAGGACTTGGCGGCGGCCAGCAGTGTTCGGCGAATGTTCCAAGCCGACGAGAGCGTGTACATCTCATTGATAATAGCGAAGACCAGCTCTACTGCCACGTTGGTTTCCTGCTCCGAAAGCGGAGAATGTTGTCGCGCAGGCTTTGGCTCCTTCTTGATTCCTGGCGAGGCAGCACCGGTGCTGTTGCGCGGCTGGCTTGCTTCATTCATTCTTGACTGCATGTCACCGTGAGTGGGCGACTCCCAGTCCTCAGGCATCTCGTCGGGAGGCGGAGGAAGATGCTGGATGTGCATGACATCCAGACTCGTTGAAGACGGCGATCGCAGAGGAGGAGACTGCAGCGGCGCCAGGCTTGAAGCTCTACTATGCTCGCGACTGCCCGTGGCGCTTGGCGTGTTCCGCTCCCAGCGGTCGGACCGAGGCTTCAAGCTGTCCGCCTCTGAATCGCCTCGCGGGTCGAAGCTGGGTCTCCTTTCCATAGGGGCGACCTTTCCGGGCTGAGTTGAGACAATCGAGGACCTTTGGCTGTCCAGACTGTCTCGAGGCTTGCGGGGTCCGTTACCAATGGGCGACGTGAGTGCCGCGTTCAAGCTGGTAGTGCTGTCCATCCTTGGCGGAGTGCCCGTCGACCAGCGATTGTTCGACTGGATCTGGCTCGTCTGGATCTCTGACAACGACGATGCCGTGTTCTTTCGTGCGCCTAATCCGATGTTGCTGAACACACCCGTCACACCACCAAAAACGGCCTTTCCTCCCTCGGCAACACCCTTGGGGCCCATCGTCAGAACATCAAGCATGTTTTTGCCGACGGTATCCCATGCCAGACCTGACTTGGAGTTGCTGTGGCCATGGCCGAGGCCATTGTCCTTCTCCAGGAAGCGCTTCATTCCTTCGCTCTCGGCGAGTGACTGATACCAACAGGCATCCTTCACATAGCGCTCCAACTCGCCACGCAGTGAAGCTCGGGTATGGGCCTTCCAATTAGGAAGCTCCGCGTGTTGCTCCGTGAAAGCCGTCGCGCCAGAAATTGTGGCGATGCGCCTCAAAATCTCATGCAGAGTCTCGAAATCAGAGTACTTCCTGACAATCATCCAGCCGGAATAGTGGTGTGATGATGGCTCGATCTGGACGAGATAGTCCCAAGCAGGCTTCGCTCGGATTCGAGCTTTTTCGTTGTCGGTGTCGTCATGGAGGATGACGGTGGCATTGTGCAGCGTCAAAGCAGGCTTTCGAGGGCCCTCGTCGGATGAGTCCGGATCTTCCCTCCCGGGAGGCACAATCTGGTCGAAGCTGGTGAACTGCGATGATGTACTCCCATTGGCGGCATGCTTGGGCGATGGGTTCCTGCTCGGCTCCTCCACACTCGACTTTGGCGTGATGGGCGAGTGTAGGCTACCGTCCTTGTTTGATCCGTGCGAAGCGTTCGACGTATGCGTTGAAGGCTTCTCTGCCGAAGACTGCGATCTAGGAGACAGTTCCCCCGAGGAGGAAACAATCTTGCCCTCTGGAATTTGCACTGACGGGTCTGCTCCGATACTGTGGCGGGACTTTCTCTTGGCCTCTTCCTCCGCAATCAGGGCGTTCATACGCTTCATTTCCTCCATGGCCTCTTCCATCTCTTCGTCGGCCTTGCTCAGTTGCTTCTTGTGCGCCGAAGACCCCTTCTGGCGCGCGCGTTCCATATCCAGGGAGCTCCGGTTTCCCTTGGTCAGCGCAATGTTGCCCAAATTTCCATCAATGTCAACAAACGCGTTATTGGCAGCAGCCGTCGCTGCGTCCGCGGCGGCGTCAGGCCCCGTCTTCATGCCTACATCAATGGCCTGGCTGAAGTCGGGCTCGCCAGCCTCTAGCAGGTAGACGATCCAGCCATTTATCCACTCCGGCTTCGAGCACGACTGCAGAGTCATCTCCAGTATCACGCCGGCCAGAATCTCTCGGAGGAACACCCGCGCCGGGTCGCAGTTGTAGGCTGAGCGATCCAGGTACCCGAGCAGGTCATCTGCCACATTGCGGAACTTGGCGGCTTGCTGCGGGTGGTTCAGAAGGTTGGCGAGGTTGGAGTTCGGGTTCTCCTCGAGGTACTTGGAGACGACCTCCGCAGCGGATGCGCCGGGATCGTTGTGTTGTTCGGTAAAGGCGGAGGACAGCTCGGACAGGAAGACGATGAACATGGACGAGGCATTCGTCATGAAATCGAGGAACGAATCGGCGGGTCGCTTGCGGTACAGCTGGTTCGAAACGCGGAGAAGGAACGAGTTGAGGAGCTTCCGGCAGGACAGCGGGAACGAGCGGTCGGATGGCAGGATGGGCGAGTACCACCACTTTACGTAGTCGCGAATGACGGCGTCCACCAGACCGGTCAATGCCTCCCGCGTCTCGGGCTGGAAGTCGTCGAAACCCTGGATTTGTCTTTCTTCATCGTCCGCGTCGTCACTGGGCGGCACGGCGACCCTTGCGATGGACAGTCGTTCGAGAACATCCAGACCCTTCTCGCCCCGGACGGCCCGGGAGACTTCTGGGTGACGTGCCTCGTATGCGATGAAGGTCACGACGCCGCCGAATGCGCCAATGAGCACGAGGCCAGCCCTGCCGAGGACAAAGTACGTTGAAGCCGCAAGACCAACGGCAATGGCGCCGAGCGTTTCTGGTGTCGCTGTCGACAGGAACCTGAGCACCTTGGTCACCGCATCATCCTCGTCCTCCGGTTTGGGCGGGTTCACTGCACTCGGAGGCGGCGCACTCGTCGCTGACGGCTCGGCGGAGATCGTGGGCTTCTCTTCGGTCGTGGGTTCTTGGCTCGCGGGCTTCTCGATCACAGGGAGGGCCGGTGTCGTTGTCTCGGGAGCGGACTGTCCCTTCTCAGCAACGGGAGCAGCTGCGCCGGGTAGGTGCACTTCGGCGGCGGGTTTCGAGTCCATATTTTGCTTAGTTTGTCGATCTATTGAATTCGTCTGAGGCCCTATCCTCTCACATCCCTGATGCTGGAGTTAAA
>JABGLZ010000893.1:54246-88996 GCA_014705045.1 Colletotrichum theobromicola | reverse complement strand
TTTTTTTTTTTTTTTTTTTTTTTTTTTTTTTGATTGCCGAAAATACCACGAGGACTTCTTTACCTCGGGCTGGCCCGCATGAACTTAAAAGAAGCTGAGGCCGGGAAATCTGCAGTTCGCGGCTGTGGAAGAGCAGAGACCCAAGGCCGACCTGGCACCGGCAGAAGGTTTACGGGGGACGGCGGACAAGACGGATGCCCGCAGCAGGCCAGTCTAGAATGTCTTTTTTCCCTCTCTCCCTTCTACCCCCACCATTGTGCTGCTGGAAAAAAAAAAGTTCAGACTGTTTTGAGTTTGGGCAAGGCAAAGCATGGCCGACAGACATCGGATTATTGTCATTGACGCGGGAAGTCAGGTTCACTCCGGGCAGGCCGCCACCCCTCGCTTGCAGCACCGCCTTGGCACGCTCTCATCATGTGACGATCATACGCGCAGCATGGGTCGGGCAGAGTTGAAGTTCTTGGTAGTGGTGGGTTGAAATGCCACATGCCTCGGGATGAGGAGGATTGGCGATGGCAAAACAAGCATATGGATGATCAGAGGAAACGTGCTTCTGACTTCTGGTTTTCCCACGAACCGAAAACTGAGCCGTGGCGAATCGCAGCGATTGAATTTCATGCTGGTCGAGGGGAGGCGAAGAGGGCATTCGGGAAAACGACGGGAATGATATCCATGTTGGTTGAGGTGACCGCAGCAGGTTTTGGAGGGGTAGCTGAGGCGATTCAGCCCCAACGGCGGGGAAGCGTGCCGGTGTGGGTGGCCACTCATGGCGAGTGCTTTTCGGTGTGAAGTGCTTCCGCGCATAGCATTGCAAAATACCGAGAAGACTGACGTGAGGTTTCCAAAGTCCGTGGAAGCCAGCGAAGTGCGAGTGAGGCCTGAATGCGAATGGAGGCTGAGCAGGTTCAAATGTGGGGATGCAGCTGAAGATGTCCAGCGTGTGGGGGGGCTTGGAGGCGTCGTCACCTGGGAGTAAGTGTGGCGTTCGACCCCTCTGGGCTGTGAGTGGCCACATCGCTTTGCTGCGTGCTGCGTACCCGTGTTGTGTGCTTCTTCTTCTTTTTGCTTAATTTTATTTTTGGGGACACACGTAAAGGTTAAGCCTCCGCAGACTCCAGAGAGCTGCAGCCCGCGATACGTATCTCGCCCCCTTGTCCAACTCTCGACTGGAAGACGCCGGTTACCCTGTCAATGGCTCGGAAAGTTGGTGGTTGCCCCTCCCAAGCTAAACAACGGGACCCCAGCAGCAGCCATGCAACCACGGGAACGCGCGAACAATCAATCGAATAGGCAACGAACGGCTGTTGCGGCACTCGTTGATTGCTTGGAATCTGCTTGCTTGCGATCGACCCGCGGGTACCTTGCGCGTTCGCTGGCCGATTCGATCATTCGACGGGAGGACACCAAGTTTTTTTTTTAATTTTTTTTTTTATTGTTCCTTGTGCAACCTGTATTGAGGGTGAGGTGATGGGGGTCGGTCGCATCGTGGATTTCGGACGACACAGACGAGCTGCCGGGACAAACGGGGGGATTTCGTCATTTTCACGAGGATTTGATGTCCTGGGTGCTGTCGCTTGTCACGCTTGTTCTGGCAGCGCGGACGGTCGTGCTGGTGGACAGACACCGATGACATGGCGGACAGACCTGTGACCTCTTTTTTTTACAGGACAACACAGACCGACGGTTGGCATTAGCCGGACTGCGATGGCCAGACAGAGGGCGGAAGACTGAGACAAGAGGGTTCAAGATGCCATGTACTGCACAGGATTGTGAGTATGTGCTGCCTGCCCGTCCACGTCGTCGCCAATGCCGACGAGTGGCAGGGACCGAAGCGTGGCCCGTCCTCTTTTCTCTTGCGATTGCGCCCCTCCTTCCTCGTCCCCTCCCTCCCACACAATGGAGGGAGAGTGAGGTGTTGTCTTGCACCCTGTCCACGTCGTTGCCCTGCACTGGCATCCGCCGTCTGTCGGGGACCCTGACATGCCCACCATTGAGGCCCCCAGCGACGTCACCTGCCCCAGCACCCAGCAGTGGCCCCGACAGAAGTCAATGTTGATGGACATGCTTTTGTAAATTTTCGGATGCGCAGAGAGAAGTGATGTGCGGCAGTTTATTTTATCATGAGCGGTTATTGGTCTCCGTTTGCATTATCCAGATTTATATAGTGCCAGGATGCTTTTGTACCTCTCTCTTGTGCTCTGTATCCTGCTTTTAAGATGTACTTTGGACCAGTCAGCATCCAAATCTGCGCCGCGCCACACTCCCGGGCCTGAAACACGACGAATCGTCTTTATTCTGCGTAGCGCAGAGCCCAACGGCGCATCCCCAATTTCTGACTGGCTGAGGCAGGTGCTGTACAGAGGTACCTACAGAGCAGACCAGCGGTTGCCCATTTGGCAAGCAGTGGAGGAGTAAATGGAAGGGAAGGAGAGACTTAGGAAGGTACCTACGCAGTTAGGAAGGAACAAGGCGGTATTTCCAGCCCAAGGCTGACAGCGACGGGCTCTTGCTGCTGCGGAAGGAGCAATAGCAAGCAACCTGCTGGCTGAAGGAAGACTTGAAGGAAGACTTGAAGGAAGTGGTACCTGCCTGGAGAGGAGGGAAAAAAAAAAGAGTGTCGTCTCCCACAACAACCATCACACCCCTGTCCCATCCCTCGTCCCCCCCATGGCCCCATCCTGGTCGTCGTCCCGCCGGCCACTCGCCTGCAGACAATCTCATACGGCTCAATCAGCTTGAAACCAAAAAACCCGCCCCTACCCAGCCGGCAACCTCGCAGCGTCGTCCTCGTCCTCAATCTCCCTGATCCCTCTCTGCTGCGTCTGCATCCACCAACCTTCGACCGAACCCATCCCTTCTCTGCCCTCTCCTCGCCCCCTTCCCGTCACCCCGAAACCCGTCAGGCGCATTGAGTTGAGCACCGACCCGGCCAAACCGCACTTCAACAAGGTCGCCTCCTTGTTTGATTACCTAGCTTGGGATCGTCGAAGCAGTAAGTTGTGTCCCTCCGCCTCCCACACAGACACCCGAAGACAGACACACTTCGTATTGCACGCACAAGAGAAGGAGGGGAACAACCACAAGCAGAAAAGCCAAATTGTACCTCGACTCACAAATTCAAAGACGAGAAAATAGGGGCTCTCTCAGCTGAAGTCGAACCGCCCGCCGCCGCCGCCCAGGTTTCCGATCCGACGAGACTGCGGCGCCAGACCTGCGACTGTGCGCTCCGCGACAGATACCTTGGGAATTTCCCCGACACGCCAATCCCATCACCTTACCATACCCTACTCTCCTCCAGTCCTCTTCCTCCAGCTTCTCTTGGTACCGACCTATCCACACTTCCACCTGCATCCACATCGACATCTTTGCGCGACAGTCGTCTCTACATCGTCCCCATCTCCTGCGCCTTGCCCTCTCACTGGCCGCCTGAACTCCTGCACAGCACGGCACTCCCGCAGCATAGCCAACATCCAGAAACACCTCCCGCCTGCCCGCCCTCCCCGAGGGGACACGAACTGTCTACCTGATCCATATCGATACCCACCCACGGACTCTCCTGGTCACAAACATCAGACACTGGTTCCTTTGACTGACCCCCCCATACCATCGCAACCATGTCGTATAATCGTTTAGGCAAGTAACTTGCTCCCCTTATGAATCGTCCCTTGGCGTCATTCATCCCACTTCTACCACTCCAAAGCCACAAAGACCCCGACTTGCCCCTGGGGACGCTACTTGCACTTGCCTCTGCCTCGGACTCTTGAATACACTGGGTCTGATCTCATTGCCTCTTCTTGTCAAAGTACCAGTCTGTCCGGCGCATCCACTGTACTACTAGAGTACGCAACTGGCGTGGCGCAAGCTTCTTCTTGTATTCCTCTTTACACAAGTTTCCGCTTTTTGCTTCCTTAATATCGACTGCTCAAGGCTTTGTAACTTCAAGACAACCAACCTAACCTGCTGCTACCATAGACGACGATTACTACAACGATCGCATGGACCCTCGTTACCACCGTACGCCTTCGCCAGGCCAGCCTCTTCAACATGGCTACCAGTTGGAGGACAACCCGTTCAACGGCCAATACGCCAACCAGCCGTCTCAGCAACATCTGGACGACCCCTACGCGAGGCAACACCTTGATGCTCCCCTTCCTCCGCCGGGCCGCTTCGGCACACCAAGTGACAACCTTCAACTGAACGCAGCCGTGAGTTTCATGAGCAAAGCCTCTCAATTGAGCTGGAACTAACAGCCCCTCTAGCATTCGATCGATAACTTGAGCGGTTACGACTCACGGAGCCACCAAGGCGACTATGGTGTGAACCCGGAGGCGCATCACGATGCCTACTACAACCAGCCCTACCAACCCTCCCCTCAAGACCCGAACATGCCATACGACCAGCCTACCGGCTACAGCGAGTATGATGACAACAGGCCGATGCTTGCTCACCAGGACAGCTCGCCTCAGGACCCGTACTCAGACGCCCCGACACCCCAGCCAGCCGGCGGCATCAAGAGGTGGAAGACGGTCAAGCAGGTGCTCTTGTACCGCGGAAACTTGGTTCTCGACTGCCCTGTGCCCCCGAGACTTCTCAACCAGCTTCCCCACGGAGAGCGCGATGAGTTCACTCACATGCGCTACTCTGCCGCCACCTGCGATCCCAATTACTTCTACGACGACAATTTCACCCTGAGACAGAAGCTGTTTTCCAAGCCCAGACATACTGAGCTTTTCATCGTCGTGACCATGTACAACGAGGACGAGATCCTGTTCGCGCGGACAATGATTGGTGTGTTTAAGAACATTGAGTACATGTGCAATCGGAAGGAGAGCAAGACATGGGGCAAGGACGCCTGGAAAAAGATCGTCGTCTGCGTCGTCAGCGACGGTCGTGCCAAGATCAACCCGAGAACAAGAGCGCTGCTGGCCGGTATGGGTGTGTACCAGGAGGGTATCGCCAAGCAACAGGTCAACAGCAAGGATGTCACCGCCCACATTTACGAATACACGACCCAGGTCGGCATGACGATCAAGAACGACGTTGTCTCCTTGGTTCCCAAGCAGCAGCCCGTTCAGATGCTGTTCTGCTTGAAGGAGAAGAACCAGAAGAAGATCAATTCACACAGATGGTTCTTCCAAGCATTCGGCCGCGTCCTGGACCCCAACATTTGCGTGCTCATCGACGCTGGTACGAAGCCCGGTGGCAACTCAATCTACCACCTGTGGAAGGCATTCGACCTCGAGCCCATGTGCGCCGGCGCTTGCGGTGAGATTAAGGCTATGTTGGGCACTGGCGGAAAACATCTTCTCAACCCCCTCGTTGCGACCCAGAACTTCGAGTACAAGATGAGCAACATTCTCGATAAGCCCCTCGAATCCGCTTTTGGCTTCATTTCCGTCTTGCCTGGTGCTTTCTCCGCCTACCGATACGTCGCTCTCCAAAACGACAAGAACGGTCAAGGTCCGCTGGAGAAGTACTTCGCTGGTGAAAAGCTCGAGGGTGCGGGCGCTGGTATCTTCACTTCCAACATGTACCTCGCCGAAGATCGTATTCTCTGCTTCGAGCTTGTGACGAAACGCAACTGCCATTGGATTCTGCAATACGTCAAGTCTGCTACTGGCGAGACCGACGTTCCCGACACTGTCACGGAATTGGTCCTCCAGCGTCGTCGTTGGTTGAACGGTTCCTTCTTCGCTGCCATCTACGCCATTGCTCACTTCTACGAATTCTTCCGGTCTGATCACTCCTTCCTGCGCAAGATCATGTTCTTCATCGAGTTTGTCTTCAACACGATCAACATGATTTTCGCTTGGTTCGCCATCGGTAACTTCTTCCTGGTCTTCAAGATTCTTACGACGAGTCTGGGCGACGATGACTTGCTTGGTAGGACAGGCGAGATTCTTGGTGTTGTCTTCACTTGGCTCTACGGTATTTCTCTGATCACTTGTTTCGTTCTGTCCATGGGCAATCGTCCATCGGGTTCTGGGCCGTACTACATCACGATGGTCTACTTCTGGGCATTTATTATGATGTGAGTATTTCCAATGACGTCACTTAATATGACCTTCACTGACCTTCCATAGTTATTTGCTCTTTGCAGCCGTCTTCATTGCCGTCAAGGCCATTCTGAAAGATGTCAACGATTCTACCGGCTTCAGCATCAACGAACTCTTTTCGAACCCTGTCTTCTACACCCTCATCATCTCAGTCATGTCAACCTACGGTATCTGGTTCATCGCCTCGATCCTCATGTTCGACCCTTGGCACATGTTCACGTCGTTCGTCCAGTATATGCTCCTAACGCCTACGTACACGAACATTCTCAACGTCTACGCCTTCTGCAACACTCACGACATTTCCTGGGGTACCAAGGGTGACGACAAGGCCGAGAAGCTACCGACCGTCAGCACCAAGGATGGCTCCGGAAAGACCGATCTTCCCGATGAGGCCGATCTCAACGCTCAGTACGAGCGCGAGTTGGGTGTCTTCGGCACGAAGTACGTTGCGGAGGTCAAGGCTCCCTCGGAAGCACAGAAGGCCGAGGCTCAGATGGACTACTACCGTGGTGTTCGTTCCGTGGTCGTGCTGGCCTGGATGATTTCCAACTTTGGTCTTGCTGCCGTCGTCCTCAGCGCTGCAGGCTTGGAGCGCATTAGCCCTGACTCCAACAGCACCACCGACGAGAACGGCCGCGCCAACATCTACATGTCCGTCGTCTTGTGGTCTGTCGCAGGTCTGTCGGCCTTCAAATTCATTGGTGCAATGTGGTTCCTCGTCGTCCGCATGTTCAGAGGTGTCTAAGCATCCTGCGAGCGGACGCATTCTTCTTTTTCGGGAGCGATCTTCGCATCCTTATTTTGCATGTTTTATGATGGCATTGAGTTTGTGAGCATTATACCCGCCCCTTCTTTTCAGAGGAAGAAAAAAGGGCAAGGTGGACGGCGAACACGACTTCTGAGAGTTACACGACTCTTATCATGTTTGGAGTACGACACGGGAGGGGATGTAACTCTTAATGACCTTTGTACTCTGTTTTGATTGTACGCATTTGGATGTTTCTTCCTTTCCCCCTTCCACGCTGCTTGGGATCCCCTTCCCTCACTCCCCGTTTTTTGTTGACGCGTTTCGTCTTTTCTCTGATATCAACATGGAACCAAATGGCGTTTCTTTCTATTCTTCTGCATGTCCTTTCCGGCGTCCGTCCCAGCTGTCTGCCCTGGATGGGCCGGCGGGATGGCACCTAGATTGGCGTTCATAAACGGGACGGGGGGGCTGGAGAGCAGGGTTGGAAAACGAGGCTTTAGATGAGCTACTCTAAAATGACGAAATGAGACAATAAAGAGAAGCATTTGATGATATATTGATTCCACTGATTTGTTACGTGAGCCTGGTAGTGTCGGTCAGCTGTTCTCGTCTTCCTGTAAAGCTGCACCATTTTGCACATCCGACAGTTCTCGGTACGCGCGCTGTAGCAGAGCTGTGTGGAAGGTTCGAAGTTATTGAGCTTGGGGAAATGTGAGAAGCTCGACGTTGCTAAGCGCGTGCTTTGGCATCGTCGAGCTACTATTGTGAAGAGTGCTCGTCTGCTTGATGGATGATATTGAGGTGTAATTCAAAACACCATGGTCTTGAGATTGTTTTTCCCGAATCTGCAAATGGGTCGGCCTGCTTGACAGACTTTTGTCGTCCCATGTCACGATAGATAGGCCGCAGTCACTGGCAGTCAAGCCGTGCAGTTATCGTGATTGGGATCTCTCCCCGAATTTGATTCGTTGGTGCTGGGGTTGATTCCTCCGCAATCAATCCACTTACAAATGAAGATCTGGAGGGCGTGTTTGCAAACTCTCATGCCCTGTCTTGGAATCTTGATGACCTGGAATTACATAAACGCGCCACTGTGGCTTGAACGAAAAGGGTTTGTCAAGGCGGGAAAGGTAGCAGGCAGTACGGCTGACTATCGAGGTTGGTTCTCTGGGCGAGTCTATGGTCCGACTGAGAACCTGGGGGTGTTTCGGGCCTTGCTTCGGGGCCAATGCTTATCTTTGCATGAAAGTTTCTCGATTATTGGAGGTGGAATAAATGGGTAGCTATGGTGCCGAGTGGAGAGGTGAGGGCTGCTGCTACACATATGGACTTGTGCATATTTTTGCTCATGGCTTCGGAGCTTTGCGTTTTTCTGTATATGAAGCGCACCCGTCGTCCTTTCCCTGTAATTGGGCTGACTAGAATGGGCATGTACTGACCATTGTATTTATGGTGGTTCTACGAATGACAATTACGAATGTTACTTGATGTTATGCCTTTCGGCCCTCGCTAAGGGTCTCTAAACACACACGTATTAAAAGATAACTGCCGTTGTTTCCCATTCGAATTCATCCCGCACAATAGCGATAGCGTTACCAAGGTTTGTATTACAACGGACAACTCACTTCTCTTAACCGGTATTCCAGATATCTTCTATACGCTATGTTGTGCTACTACTTATCCCTGCCTTGATTACGTAGACGGTTGGATTTTCTCCCTTATCGTCGAAGCATTAATAGTGAATACACGGAGAAGAGTGAGATATTGAGCACACCACTATTAATGCTGGGACCTCGGGTTGACCGAACAGTTTACCCAAGAACCATTTTTTGTTAATGGCAGCAAAATCGCGCCCAGTCAGATTGGGGTTGACTGCTTGTAACATCGACCGAGACGTGCACTTTATATATATCTAGCTTCACGGCCTTACTGAATACAGCCACGCCAATAAGGCTGACACATGATTTCTGACTTTTTTTAGACGTAAACATATTCAGCTGAGCTTCATGAGAGACTTATGTCTGGCCAACCTTGCTTCGCTGCGTCTGTATTTAGCTACAAATGTGTGTTTTCACCACTTGCTGTCATGCCCAGACGCTCTTAGGTTTGATCATGGCCGACCCGGTGCTCGTATCGTATGTCTGAAGTTGACTACGCTGAATGAATCGCCAAAGACGACGGACGAAGAGTGAGAAGTATAGGTGCTTTCGCTGAATAGACAGCTAAAGAATGAAAGGTCCGGAGTAAGCTACTGCGTCCTGAAGATCGTGTCTTGGTTGCCAGGGAATGGGCTCACCGAAACATGGCTGGACGGGCCGATCATTTCGCTAACCGGGACAAGACTCATAGACGCGTGCTATTAGACCTTTATATCCCCTTTCCAAAAAGGTGGCAAAGCACCTGTGTTGTGGAAAGCCCAAGACGAGGGTATGTTATGTAACTTTCAGGACGACAGGATTACATGCAACCAATGAAAGCTCGGAATGATGTCTGCGCAACGCCTTTGCAGGAATAAAGTCACATAGAGCTCCCGAGAGTCCCAGAATTGACAAGGGCTGTTAGAGTCAGCTAGTCACTGAGGCCTACCTAGATCGGTCTCCGTCTGGTTCAATGGGGGCGGTGTATCTGTTTGGAATACATGCTTATAGCGACGTGGGCATTTTGGAGCATTCTTCGCCTGGAAACAATACTACTGGACCTTTGAGTTATCTTTAAAGGTCCGAATAGTTCAGTCCATCTCAGATGAAGACAGAGGAAGAATGGGTTCTTCGTAGCTCTATCCATTACCACATTTTCAATTAGGACATATACATATATGTCATATGTCATGCCGCCGGTCAAACCTGTACAAGCCGCATAATAGATTCCTACATCAGCGTAAGTGGGGGGCTAAATGAAATACTGTCTAATTGACTCGTCTTTATCTATACAAATTGCCTGAAAGAAAGCTAGGCCTAGTATTAACTGATATGCTGGGATTGATGTCAGAAAGCGGACTTAACGGTAGTTGACGCCAATATTTCTTGTCTCTCGATACGACCACATGCAAACATGGTGCAAATGCTAACGGGACTTGAATTCTGTCTTTGCGTCGTCTCTGGCTTGCTTCAGTATGGGAGTATCACCATTAAATCCTTTGACCGACAAGTTCATCGACTCCTTTTTTGTCATGCAGGACTGTGAAGATAGATACCTTGGAGCCCCAGCAGCTCCTCAACGTGTGAGTTTGGGAGACTGAAGGCCTAGAAAAATGCGAAGGGTGCAAAGGGCAAATTTGGTGACGGCAAGTCAGTTGCGAGGAAACTAATAAATACTACCTAGTACGCAGGGTCTGCCAATGATCAACGCCGATGAAGAGCATTGAGGCAGAATATCGGCCCTTGTTAAGTCCACTCAGCAAGATTGTATTGTGCAGAGACAAGGTTGCCCAATGCATTGTCCTATATTTAGTGTTGATATTGCAAACGAAGTATGTTACTCGAGTGGTACATGGGGTAAGCAATAACCAATCTAGTCCGGCGTCCATCAAGTTCTCTGTTCACTCAATATTTGACCTTAATACCTCCCTACTAAGGATAAGCGATAGTCGAAGAATCGGCATTCACCCGTTTCGAGTTGATATGATGGGTATGAGTTGGGCCGTGTTCACCCTGATATGTCAATCAGAACGTCCTCTTTCTCGAAACTATTTCATTCCCTTTCCTCCTTCTCTATGTTTCATCGTTAAGTCAGCAGATATTTATTTCGGATGCACTTTTAAGCTAGAAGCAGCTCCGTTATAGATTTTATGGATGCGCTATAGGAGGGTTTGAGAGAGAAGTACAGATCAAGGTATTCCAAAATATTTAGATTAAGAATAATGGCGATATTGGGCTAAAACGAACGAGAAGACTCTGATGTGATAATGAACTTTTAATAGCTGAGGTTCTGTGCGTAGAAGTCCTCGCTATACATTTCTTGTTCTAGACGCGTAGACGATTTTGTCCCAACATTCATTGATTCGTTGTGTCGTCAAGAAACCTGGAATCGTAGGGCAGCTCATCTTGTAAAGATGCATTTCAAGAAATGCGGATGGGTATCGGAATCTTGTTAGTGTTCTTGGGGGAATACTCTCGGGAGGGAAACAGCTTCCCTAAATGAGGGCGGCGCAAATAGTGATGTCGGGTGCCTAGCGACTAGACTCGGTTGATAATCGAGTGAAGCTGTTACTAAGATAGAAAAACCTTCTGAGGATGGATAAGGGTAATCCTGCATCGAACGTATACATCCCGTACGGAAGTGCCCTTTATATACGCCTCTTTACTGACCTCTCATCCACGTTATGGGACTGATACTGAAAGCCATATTACCGCCTAGGATGACTTCGAGCACAGAGATTGCCATCAAGAGTTTAGGTGTCTAGTGAGTCGTATCGTTGCCAACCTATGCTTAGCTGAATTTCTGTATGTAAAAGGTGACGTGATTTTGCATAGTTATCAACACGGTTGGTTAAGAAATGTTAGTATGCATGATCGCTTGTTTAACACATTTCGATCTACACGTTGAGAAAACCCTAATGCTGCGCAGTCTTCCAACTCGTCGATAGGCTGACACTGTCATCCCAGTTTTCATGTCTTCATGGGCATATTCTGTGAAGATACTCGACTGGAGGTGATGAAAAGCAACAGGTGTCGGTTACCAGGAAGTAAATAATCGCCTGCGACTAAAACGAGAGCTTCTTGGAGAATGCCAAGGTGTCCATGTCTTACAGTCTTGCAGAGACCAGTCTCGCCACTTGGATGTTGTCACAGTTCGTCCTTCAGCAGTCTTGCTGAAGCTACTCATGAAATAGCTTACCACGAGCTTGGCACTGCCATAGCAGGTAGTATCTCACACCCTCGACCACTTGACATGGATATATCCCCGGGTCATTACCATCAGAGACAAGGTTAGCTCATTAACGCGGGCAGAGCTCAGGTACGTGAAACTAGAAGCGAGCAAACAGCGGCCAACCCACCCCTGCAATCGCATCTCAAGCCGAGCGCATTGCAAGCTGCAAACACATGAAAGACCTTGGGAATCGTATTTACTCTTTTCAACTCGTAAACCAGGGAGCAGTAAGGTAGTCTAGGTAGATACAATGGAGAAAACTCGCTTAGCTCATTGTCGTGACTGCCCACCCCACGGCTAGGACGCCACCTCCTTACCCAATCTCTCCAGCTCCTGCTTGATGAACTCATCAGCGTTGAGCATTTCTGTGCTACCGTACACAACCCGCCTCCTGGCGCGGTCGCCGCCTGTTCTCTCGACCCACTCCTGCAGGTTGCCGTACTCGTCCATACTGCCTCCACCAACAGTGAAGACGACGGCCTCTGAGTAACCTTGACGACGCTGGCCGAAGCTGGCGCCGGTGCCCGGCGTCTGGCCCATGTTCTGCCCTGGAAGACCGCCGGGAGCATTTGAGCCGGCGCCCGCGCGGATGGAGCTTGGCGGGGGCATAGTGCCGCGGGCGTTGGCGGAGCGGGGATCGAAGTAGAGGTAGTTTTCCGTCTTGGCGATGGCGGAGCTCGCGGCGGTTGATGGGTCCATGATGGACTCGACGATCTTGGTGATGGTGAGATCACGGTTGGCGGGAAGGAAGTTCTTGATGCCGCCGATGAGGGACTCGAAGTTGGACGAGAGGCCGGTCGGCACACCGGTCTCCTTCAGGCGGTCGGTAAGGCGGTTGGAAATGGAGGAGAAGCGGCCAAACAGGTCGGAGGAGGCCGCTTGGTTTTGTTGAGGGTTGGAGATGGTGGTGAGCTGCGTCATCTTGGTGGTAGCACGAACTCTGATGGAGCGGTCAGTAAAGGTAAGCTGTGTAATCTGCGGGTAGCTTACTGTCGAATGTATGGGAGAGACGTTGTGTCCGCACCAGCCTCGGTAAGGGCCTTCTCAAAGCCCTCCCACTCGGTTCGACTAACTTCTTGTTCGGAGCTGAGGTACCAGATGACGAAAAGTCTCAGCTTATCGACAGGCTGGTCTCCCTTGGTGCTGTCTTTGATAAGCTCCATCACTTGCGCCTTGGTTTGCTTCATAACATCCTCCTCAATCTGGAAAAAGTTGTCCAACTGGCGGTTCTTGATGCCGGTCAACAGAGCCGCCAGGATGTTCATGTGCATATCAAGCACTGCCTTGCGTTCGCGCAGCTCTGGCAGGAGAGTAATGGCCGCCTTGAGATGTTGCGCGCTGGCGCCGGTATCGTTCTGCAAGTCCTCCAGGTCCGTCACTCCGGTCTTTTTGGTTACGGCGGCCGCATCCTCTTTGTACCTCGTCAACTCGGCATCAATGTCTTCTGCTACTTGCGGGAATGGTACGGCGGCGTTCTTTGCCCAGAAGAAATCGCTGGCTGTCAGGTCGTAGGCCTTTTTGGTGGTTCCCTTTGCAGGGTTGCTCTCGTCTACGGGCGTCTCTATTGTGATTCTGTTCAACTTCATATTCAAAACATCGTGGACCAGAGACTGGTACGTCCAGGAATGAGAAAGCATAGGTATTAAGTCGACATTTCTGTCGAGAATGATGAGAACGGGGCGGGAGGTCGGAGTGCCTGCTGATGCTGGACGGGCACTGGAGGAGAAGAGGTTTTCTTTGGAGTTGAGGATGTGGTCGCGCAGTTTGCGATCGAGCTTCGCGGAGATCATTTCGGCAGCGGCGCCCTTGGGACATCGGATGATGGGGATGACACCCATGGTCACAATGACACTGAAAAGACCGCTGACAATCCTATCCACCACTCTGTCCAGCTCGTCGTCCTGTGTTGCCGCACTGTTAAGCGCCCAGTATGTGTGATCTCGTTGCATGCCCAGGTTGAATAGGTCTGGTTCGGCGACGATGAAGTTCAGGTATTGGTCCATAAGTTTGGCGATACTGTCGGACGTGCCGGCGGTGATGGTCTGCTCTGCGAAGTCTTCGAGCAGGGGTCGGGGGATTGAGGAGAGGAAGTTCAGGTAGGCTGGAGTGTAGAGACCCTTCTGGAGGTCATTCGTGATGTTTTGTAGGTTCTGAGGCGTGGGTTCGAGGAGATAGATGACCGGTACGTCTGGGATGGCGTGTCGAGAGGATCCAATATGCCTGTCGCTGTGTCAGTATGTCAAGACGGGGCGCGGCGGCAACGGCTTGCCGTACATGTGCATGGTGATACCCAGCGCACGAAGATCGCTAACGCGAAGCACGCTGCTAATGACATCTCGGCCAAGGTCGTCGAATACGAGGACCTTCCAAAGGGGATCGCCATCGGAGGTTATAATAGTACCGGCGGGACCAAGTGCGCCGCCGTTGGCTTGGGTGGTTTCGGCGTCATTCTCGTTGATATTGTCGTTCAAGCTGAGGAGCTTCTTGAGCGCCGCTACGACACGAGACGGATCAGTATACAGCCCACAAGACAGATCGTGAGAGAGGGGCATGCGACATACAGATCTGGCGATCGCGCAGCGAGTGGCCCTTCGCTGCCATTGCGATGGTGATGGTGGGGGCAGCTTCACAGCTCTAACTAGCTTAGAGTAGCTGTTATCTCTTGGGGCTGCGAGTGGACAAGTCGCATAAAACCAATGCCAAGACGAGCAGTAGCTATGGCAGGAGTTGCGCTACAGCCTCAATCGATTCTACTGTAATCGGTTGTTGCGATAGAACTGGAAGTTGACGAGGTGCTTGCCCTTGGATTGCTGTAGGTACGTACACGGCTCCAGCATCGGTGTCCTCAATGGCCGTCGAGCCACATTTCCTGGATGCTTTCGCTGGCCAGTGAGGTGAAGTGCTCTGTGCTGGTGTGGGTACCTTTCGGCAACCTTGAATCTGAGCTGCACTGGACGATGTCATGGTCCGGCATTATTGAGCCTCCGTCTTCCGAAAGGCGGTGAGGCCGCGACACGCGGGAGTGCATTGGAGGGGCTGGAAATGGCCCCGGCTCGGCCCAGATGACCTGTTTGACTCCAGCGGTACAGGGGATTCGCAGTCAGGTAAGAAGGACAGACGGGTACATGAAGGCAGGTGCTCTTTAGTGTGCCGCGATATGTGGGATTCGTTGCCTTGCAAATTGTGCGGAATCTAGAAGAACGCGAGCTTGCGACCAGAGACCGATAAATCATACACAGTCAAAGTAAATGCCATTTCTAGCAAGTGTCCATCGTGTTTGTATTGACTGTCCTTGATCCAGAAGTACCTGCCGTCTCAATGTGCCTGGATTGGGACAAGTCTCAGCGGCCTGCGCCTGCCGCACCTGCCTCCGGCCCTGTCCTGGGCTTTGTGTGAGCCACTGGCTCATTTTCTGCGCGCCGTAAGCGGGAAGGCACGAGGGGCCCTGCCCAGTCACAGCCAAGGCAAGTCATGCCCGTGGCCTGTGGCTCCTTCCCAGCTCGGACCCATCCATGAAATTCGTGCCTAATAAGTACGGCCGCAAAGTGACTTGCTACCTACCTGCCTCCCTTTGGACTGGCCACAGCGAAACAAGAACCAACTTTTCCTTCCCAGCGACAACTCATCCCGCTTCTCCTCCTTCACCATCAGAAAAAATCACCCCTTTCTACAGACAGAAGCGACAGGAAAACGCGTCGGAACCACATCAGCGACACTGACCGACCCGGAATCCTCGTCTCGCGATACTTTTGAACGCGAAAATAGGCATCTAGCTTGCCTGATTAATTGTCGTCTTCCAGATCTTCCGCGATCGTTCCATCTTGTCCCTTCTTTCTGGTAGACAGTTCGCTCGCCCTGCTGTCGGGCAATCATCAACATGTTGTAATCTGCGCGATCGCCATCAAATCATACGTACCGCGAACCACGTTAAGGTCGCGAGGCCAGCTCTCTGGATCAGGAACACAAGGTCGGGATATTCGCGAGGAGAGAGAGAGAGGCATACACACGAACTGCAGGGTATGGTAAACCTTCCCCCGAGCCAAACTTACGCTCCCCCCCAACTCCCCCAATCAATCACTTGCCCCCGAGATCACGCACCCTTCCAACACCCAACACCTACCTCTTCTCCAAGCAAAGCCATCATGATCAGCGCACTTCCATCAATCGTCATCGCCATCCTCCGTACCTCTGGACGCGCAGACATGGCAATGTTTGTATGAGTGAAAATCATGATAAACCCATGGCATTCCAACTCATCCCGCACCGAACTATTTGCAGCGATGAATTTGCAAAGTCGGATCGCATCAAAGGGAGACAGACGCAGACACGGCGCGCGTGGAAATGTGGACAAGGACACGCGAGTAACCCTCCTGTTTAAAATGTTCTGCAAAGCAGAATACCTTGTTTCGCGGCGCGATGGAGGGCGGCTGGGATTGTGCAGAGGGGGACATTGAGAGAAGGCAAGGCAAGCAAAAACGGGCAACCCACGCGAAGCAGTTCTCCCGGAAAACTGTCGATGCTGCTGCAGACCGTCAATCTTCGCCTTCGCATCAATCAACCCACTCACTCCCACAGCATGTTCTGCAGACTGGACTGCGAATCCGACTTCACCGGTCACTTTCTGTTGCGCGGTCTTGGTCCTGGACATGGCCCTAGGCTTGGTCTTGGTCTTGGTCTTCAGCTCAGCCTGCTGGGTTAATTGCAGGGGGCGGGTCTCTTTCAGGGGACTCTCTGACTTGTTCAGCGCACCTCAATCTGGCCTTGACCTCCACAACCACCACAGCGAACGGTCGGTCGGCAGGATCAAGCCCACTGCAAACAAGGGACCACCCAACACTGAAGACCACCTCACCTCGCCATTCATCATCGCCTGGTCGACTGGGAGACAAGAAGCCCTACCTCGCTGGATTGTCAATGATAACATACAATACGGCTCCTTCAGTTTTTCTTCCAGCAGAAAAATTTGAAGCCAGTTATCCAATTCGCCAAAGCACGCAAGGCCACTCACGTTCCTCAAACCTCGCAGGAGGGGGGAAGATCACGTCGTCGGTGTCTCTAATGTGCAAAAGTCAACTTGGCATCCAACTGCGAGTCCCTCCTCCAGGCTGTTGATCAACTTGGCCAACCGGGGACTTCAGCTGCATCTTTGGGTCGGAGCCAAGTGGTTCATCGACAGCTTCCATGTCGAATCCTCAAATCCACCACCTCGCACACATCACTTCGCAAACCGTTGCACTTCGGTTTCTGACCGCTGACTGGTTTTACAGTTCATCCACACGACACACAGAAAGACACCACGATCGCCTTCGTCGTTTCCACCCCATCAGAAATCAGTCTTGTTCGGCGCAGCACCACACCTTCATCATCCCTGCTGGACCGCCGCTTTCGGCTTAGCCGCCCTTTTCGTCTTTCGCTGCCACCAAGGTAAGCTGCAAGTCTCCGGCCGGCAATTAGCCGTCGGGTCCCATTGTTCCCCACAACAGGTGCCTTGCGAGCCAATCCAACTGAGAGAGTACCTCTTCGCCTACTGTCTTCTCAAACACGGCTTAACTCTGCTCAAACATTTTATTCCCACCCCACCTTCCTCCCACATTTCCTCTTCTCCAAGCGTCGCATCCTTGTTTGAGCCAATCAAGGTGGCTTTTCACTGCCTCTTCGTCTGATAAAATCCGACGCTCGGCCACCCCAGCCTGCATGCCAGCGATCCGGCTACCGAAGGAACAAATGCTAATTGGCCGTAGCTGTGCAGTGTTCTTCATCTCCGCCCAATGAACTCGTGAGGATTTGGCATTTCTTTCCAGATCCATCACGTGCATAAAACCAGTCTGTCAATCGACAAGATCAGGCTTCTCAAGCCCGACGCGATGCAGAACTGGCAGACCAACGGCCAGGCAGGTTCTGCTCAGAGCCATAATAATAATATCTGGCCGGCCTCCTTTGGGTTCTCCAATGGATCAAATCAATTTGGTGGTGCTCAAGACTGGACCCAGCAGATCCATGACCAAAATGCCTTCTCCCATCTTGCCCCCCAAGGCAATGGTGCTCAGAGCAATCCCTTTGGATCGTCGCCTCATCAAGCCCACGCTTCTGTAGCGAGTGATCACAACGGAATGTCCGCTTTGAACCAGGGCAACTTCCATAATGGTCACAACCACTTTGCCTTGGATCCCTCATATGATGATCCAGGCCAAGACGATCCTCTTGCTGGTCTTCATGATTTCCCTCAAGACATGTATAGTCAGCAAGGAAAGGCTGACTTCGGCGGGAACATGGATAATATGAACCACGATCACACGCCTGACTTTGCGAACCAGCAATTCCAGTACAATGGCCAAAATAGCCAGTTGTTCAACGGCAATGTGCCTCAATACAACGAGTCCCAGCTCATGCCTCAGCACGGCCACCAAAACTCTGCACAATTACAACAACAACAATCACAACCGCAACCGCGATTTGAGTCCATTCCTCAGCCATATTCTCCCGCTCCTCAGGGCTACGGACAGTCACCTCGGCAGCACCAGGCACAACCTGATAGAGTCTACTCACAGTCACCACACTCCTTCCAAGCTCAACATGCGCACCAGCCAAATCAGTCGTTTTCCAACCCGACTCCGCCTCCCTATCAGGCTAGCCAAGCACCTCCTTATCAACAACCCAAGCTTGTGCCTCAGCAAACGCAATATGCCCAGCCCAATGTTGCCCCATCTTTTCAGTCTGTTGCGCCGAAGCAGAAGGTTGAACAGGCACGCGCGAACCAGCACACTCCGCAACCCGTATCTCAGCCGCCTCCGCAGCCAGTCCAACAGGCAAAGGCCGTCCCGGCTTCTGCTCGACCTATTCAACCTCATCCCCAGGCTCAGCAATTGCAACTGCAGCAGCAGCAACAACAACTGCAGCAGTTCCAGTACCAGCACCCAACGTATCAACAACCCACCTTGCAGCAACAGCAACATCCTGTTGCTACGGCATCCATCATCCCACCTGGCACACCTCCAGTTGATTCCGCCACACCTCCTGGCCAGCTGCCCGCCAAGAAACGCAAACGTGTGACTAAGAAGGAGGAACCGGAGCAAGCAGACTCTCCCAATGATTCGGCAAGAAAAGGCGAAGATGGTGAGACGTTGGTTTTTCCTTGGAGCAATGACGAAGAGCTTGCTGCAGTGAACCAATTCAAGAAGCGCAGTGCTGCCGCAAAGAAGAATTTCCCGGCCATCCCTGGAGCGCCATTTCTCGTGTCATCTGGAACGGTAAAGTTGTCTGCCCCCAAGAGCTACGATAGACTCGCGCCTCTTGTCGCTCTGCCGTCAAGCAGTGGGAAACGCATCATCCCAGAGCTGGCTTCAGAACTCCCTTGTGAAATCCAGGGCAAGTTTACAGACCGCTACCGGCCGTCCGGAATTCTTCCCGCGAAACCCGAGGACCGAGAGCTTGAAGCCAGAGCGCTGCTCGATCAGTACAACCGTGAAATGAAGCAGCTGGGTAACCGCCGTCCGAAATACGCCGATTATCCCTTCACCTTCCAGGAGCAGCTCAAGGCTGATGAGGCTGTCAAGTCCAAGGCTCAGAGAAAGGCTCGAAAAGAGGAGGAGGAAGAGCGGAAGAAGCCAATCCGTCCTGAGACTCGGCCTGCGGACCCAGTTGAAGGCGCCGTCTGGGACATCTTAGGCATCGTTTACATTGATCCTAACGCCACGAGAACGAACGCGCTCATTGCTAGCGCCGTCCAGGCTCTCGGAGAGTTCTTAATCAAGATTAGAGGGGAGATGAACCGAGCAAAGCAGGAGGTTGATCAGGCCATCAAAGAGGGCCAGCCGGCATCTGTCATTGCTGAGTGGACCCAAAAGACGGACCTCAAGAAGGAAATTTTCACCAGAGTTTGCGAGGCGGCGGCCAAACACGGCGACGAAGCGGTGTTGGAGAATTTGGGCGGTCACCAAAAGGGTATTTTGAGTTTGGTCAACATGTTGATTGGCTGCATCAAGGCCGCCGACTTCAACGGGCCCCTCCCCAAAGCACTTCTTCGCTTCATGTCCAATATCAGCATGTCTGAAAAAGTATCGAAGGACGTGAAATTCGAAAATGTTCGGAAGCGTCTTGCAGATAAGGGCGACGACGAGGTCAAGGATCTTGTTCGAACTATTGCTTCGAGGATCAAGAAAGACACCGAGACAAGCAACGGTGTCGAGGTAAAGAAGACGTCATCAGCCGCTCCAGCCAGCAAAGCCACAAAACCGGCGACGAAGGCTGTTGAAGGCTCCCCCGCCAAGAGGGCCCGCGACGATGACAGCGACACCCGAACTGTCAAGAAGATGGCCGTCGAATCGTCGAACAGCACCTTGGCCAAGACCGGTGCCAAGCCAGCAACGGCTGGGTCTCTTCAGTCAAAGTTTGCTTCGAAGCCTCGTCCTCCCTCGACTACCCTCGCAGGCAAGATTCGACCTCCGAAGCCAATCACCAAAGAGCTAACGAAACCGGAGGCCCCGAAGCCTGAAGCGTTGTCTTCTACTACTCCAATGGACGTTGACAAGAAGCCGGCACCAGCTCCGCCGAAGCCCGAGCCAAAGGCAGCTGCCCCGAAACCAGCTGCAGCCTCTAGCTCCTCGCTCTCTAGCATTGCCTCTCTTCTCGATTCGATCAACACGCCCAAGGCAGAAAACCAGGCAACGCAAGCGAAAGATGCTAACAAGAGAGACACCCCCGAAACTCCTGAGGAGAAGGCCAAGCGACTCCGGAAGGAGGCTCGCCGCAAACTGCGGGTTACCTGGAAGCCCGAATCGGAGTTGGTTCAAGTTCGTGTCTTCCACAAAGAGGCGGCGGAGGATGAAGACAACATGACAAAGGACGCGGCGGATGATCGTTCTGAGGGAATGATGCTCAAACAGCGCGCCAACTTCAACGAGGACGAAGATGACGAGGATGACTTGCCCTACCAGCCTTACGTTCCGCCTATCTTGGCCGACGTGTCTCGCATAGCCCAAGAGTACCGCGACAAGTCATTTGTCACACGAGGCGGAAGCAAAAATTTCCATACCGATGAGCAGAAGGCGATCGCGGACCGAGAGAATAGGGAGCTCATGGTTATCTACACGGACGTTTCGGATATTCCGCCCACGCCTAAGTCGCCGCCCCTAGAGCCAGCAGTTCCCAATGTCGATGCCAAGATTGTGCAGCTGCCCGAGGGTGACGCGAAGTTTGACGAGATTCAGAAACGATGGAAGGAGAGTCAGCAGTTTGGCTGGGAAGCTGCGGCATATTATGCTCGGAAGCGTCTCGAGGCAAAGGATGACCCAGCCAACAAGTTGAACTCCATTCTGGGTAACCTGAAGCCGGTTGCGCCTGCTGTCACCCCCGAACCGTACAACATGACTCCGCCCGGAGAGCCCCCTGCCCAGCCGATTATTCCTGCTGCAACCGACATGCAGCCTATCCCTTCGATACCCTTCGACGACAAGGTTCACGGCATTCTTACCTCCGACAAGCTGAAGGGTTGGAGGGACAACAACCCTTTCAATGCGGCAGCGCCTCAGACGCAGCGACGCTACGACTACCCGGACCCAATCATTCAGGCCGCCGCGAACAGTCTCGAGGAGGTCGTCGAGAAATTGCGAGGACTGCCCTATCCTGCAACCAACCCGCCTGACTGGCTAGCTCACGACCAAGAGAGAGTCAGGGAATGGTGGGCCGGATTTCAGAGAGATGCAGTGGCCAAGGCGAAGAGGGACGCTGAGGAGCGAATTCGGGCAGATGCAGAGGCGAAAGCAAGCGTACAGCAGACGGCGCCCCAGAACCCGGACAATCAGGACGCGTGGACAGCCTATTACCAGCAACAGCAACAGTACGCCCAGTACATGGCTCTGATGCAGTCCATGCAAGGCGGTCAGCCTCAGCAGCCTGCTCAACCTGCGCCGGCCCCATCAGCGCCGATGCCGCAAGTAGGCGACGCCCAACTCCAAGCACTCCTGGCTCAAATGGCTCAGCAGCCTGCCCAGGCCGTACCCCAGGCCGGTGCCTTCGGTCTTAATCCTCAAGACCAGGGTTACCAGCAGTTAATGATGCTCGCACAGATGCAGCAGCAGCAACAACAGCCTCAGCAGCAGCAATCACCCCCGGCTGCCGAGCAGCCCCCGGTCGATCATACCCCGGAGCCCTCGTATAACAAACCCTCTTACGGACGGAAGTTGATCGATTACAGCGACCGGGACAGCCGAGACGAATCCGAGGAACACCGTGGACGCGATCGGGATCGGAACCGTGAAGGTGGTAGGGGCAAGCAGGGTAAGAACCGCAAAGGCAACGCCCCAGGTGGCGCCACGCTCCCTCCTCATCGACCGGTCAACCGCGCTCTCATCGGAACCAAGCCGTGCAGTTTCTGGCAGCAAGGCAAGTGTGCCAGAGGCGACAAGTGCACCTTCAGACACGACAACTAGTCCGCATCGCCCACGCGGCTTCATGTACATATCCAACTTCATTTGGCTGGATTCAGTGGGGGAGACGGGCCCCATTTTCTTTTGTTTAAAGAACCGCCCAATACTCGAGGCGGAAAACGATTCGGTTTACTATTCACGGAATATGGGAGAAAGTGGCGGCCGGGGACAGGTACGGCGACTTTTCTACTTTTATTTTCATATCGGCATAGCATCACGGGTCCGGTACAGCATTTGCATCGTCAGGGAATGACCGTCAATCAACGGAAATGAAGGGGAAACGGACGCATAAAGGAAGGGGGACTTTCAACGCATTGAAAGTGCGGTGTGATTTGCATCGCCTGCCAGATGGATGTCTGGCGAACACTGTACACTAGCTAGTAATTGTCCACAAATGACAATACCCGCCATTGGCCACACCGATTGGGTTTCCAGGCTTCGTGACTATAACTGTAGAAGAAAGGTTTGAGTTTCTTGGCATGCCGAACTTGGAGTGCTGATGAAGGGTTGTACCTGAACCTGACTGGGAGTCAACCCTGATATGCCATCTAAAAAAAAAAAGACGTTGAGCCTGTGAGGTTTTCAGGGCTCGGGTGCTGGCTGGCACGATCAGATCATGGTGAACCGTCAAGACAGGATCAATAATCCTGAACACGATGCCATGTATTCCGTGTCTATCTGCATGCCCTTCAGTGTATAATAAAACAGACTCGACGGTAGCAGCGCAGTTAGAACCTCCGACGCACATATTTGAGAGTCTGTAGGTGTTATTTCGACTTTTAGCTTTCAGCGCTTTTTATGGCTTCCCTCCCGTACATACCTGTTTGCAGCGACATGTTGCTGGAAAGCCTCATTAAGCATCGTCTGTGATCTCTGCGGCGGTATTCCCTCGTATATACTAGTCTGCTGGGATAGCTTGCGGCGCCGTTTGAAATAAGAGACGACGCGGCAAGAATAGCATGCTGTTGCCAAATCCAAGTCTGTTTCCCGTTTCCAAGAGGATGTAACATATGACGGAGTACTTCGAGTACTTCGATTGCCTTGCTTCTTCCAAGGTCAGCCTTGACTACTTCTTGGAATATATAAAACCTTGAGTCGCGCCTGAGAGTAGTGCCAATGGATGCATTCGATTCTATAAACAAGATCGAGTCAACCTCTGTTGCAAAACGATGTTCGTTGCTGATCATACTTTTCTTTTTCACGAAGTAATTAGAACGTGAGTGGTGGCCAATTTCATAGCTGCAAAGTCATGTCGAAAAGCGCCCCTTCCTTGTCGACCGGGCTTACCGCCCTTGTTTGTCTTCATCTTCTCTCTAAAGCCATGGGGTGTCCTCTTGCATGAATAGTAGATTGCCTAATTGGGTGGGTGGGTGGTCTTAAGAGTATGGGTGCTGGATTACATTATATGACGAACTTGTCTCTGTGGCGGACTTGAAGAAGTGTGTGTCAGTCATGCCAGGATGGGCATTCGGCTCATTGGTTGAAAGAAGCTGAGCAACGCAAAGTGGCCTGTTATCACTGTTTTTATCCGTCTACAGTGAGTATCATAAGGCTGCTACTGGAAGGTGTGTTTGGTCACTGAGAAAATCTGTGACCATGCTTGCTGTGTGTGGCTAGTTGAAGAGCAACAGTCGAAGCAGTGCGTGGTAGTGTCTTCTATCGCGTGCTTGATTGAACACGATTACTATGGCCCTGTGACTCTCGTCGAGGAGTCTCATTATCTGTACAACAAAATGTCTCTTCTATCGGTACAGCTTTCGTGGCCAATCGGATGAATACTTCCTTGATGACAGTAGATAGTAGTAGACCCGGACAGTTGCCCCGAGTCTCAGTCGCTCAGTGATTGTAGCGCTGACAGTTGTGTCCGGTGCCAAATTCTACCCGGTAGCAATCGAAGCAAAGGTCAAAGGGTATTTGTTGTGCTGAGGTTTCATATCAGGAGACCGATGGGGTTATATATTGCGATATAAATGTCTAGCTCCATGCTATGGAGAATGAATCGAGGGTATGCAGGAGTAGACACTTGAGGCCTCGCGAAGAAATGAGGGTTCTTAGAGACTTGAGGACACCTGATGTCACCATTTAAACATGGTTTAAGTGACCTTGACTTGGGACGTTTCTGGCTGCCCAATAATCTGCTTTAAGGGTGTTGATTTGTCTACACAGCGTCAATCAATGACCCATGTTGTTGAGACGTTAAGAAGTACACCCTCCCTCCCATTTCAGAGAAATCACATTGCCTTTGAGCTGGACTCGTCATCGGTGCATGCTGCTATCACACATCTTTCTCCGTTTATTCACTTGAACGAGTCCAGGCTGAAACTGTGCGCTTCTGTGCCCTTGTACTCTGCTCTTTCCATTATCATGAAGATCTCCCGTAGTTCATCACTCGTCCCTTCTCAATCAGAGCTTGTGATATTGGCAGAAACGAAAACGTGAAATCGTTGCTTGAACCAGAAGAACTTTCGAAAACAGTACCGAAAACATCGAATAAATACGCAGTCGACGCAACCTTGTGACTTCATTGAATCCTCGTGAACCTGACATCAGGGAGGAAGTGTACTTTCACATTGCCTGTGATGATTCAGCGAGATTAAGAACATTGGTCTCATTATGGTTTATTTCCATCTGCTTGATATATTTGAGTCCCTTGTATTATCTGACTCCAACTCAACAGCCTCTCAAGAGGCATACGTGTGGAAAACCTTTGAAATAATCTTCCATTCCCCGTCAAACTTCAACAACGAGTGAAAGTCCGTGTAGCTCTGCCCGGCCGCGTCCTTCTCCATGTCCACCCGCACCACCGCTGTCGTCGGTGTAATCGCCAGAATATCGCACCGCGCCTTCATCTGAGGAGCCGCGCCGGAGCTGCCGATGAAGTCGTAGAGGTTCTGGATGGGGCCGCCGAGCAGGGCGCCATCTGCCATGTGGCCGTACATTGTGGCGTCTTTGTGGAAGCCCTGGGCGAGGAGGGCGCTGTCGCCCTTGGCGCAGCCGCCGACGTAGAAGTCTTGGACGACCTTGACGACGGCGTCGTATTCGCTTGTGGGGATTGTCTTGACGTTTGACATTTTTTGGTAGATTTGTCCGTGTTTGAGGGATCAGTAGCGCCCGTCTGGTTTGAGAAGGTGCCAATTCGATTATGGTTTGCTGAATGGTTTGAGAGTTGTCTTATGAGAAGCAGCTCTTGCTAACCTTCATATATATACTATCCTTCGGGACGTGGGGGAGAGACAAAATCTCATATGCCGTCGCTTCATTCCACTCAACAGTCTCAACTGAGTTGCATAGTCCTGTAAGTCTAACGTCAGCTTACCTTACGTGGACCGGCCAAGAAACAAAGTGGCACATCGTCACCAGGTTAAACTTCCCCTCCTCACTGATCTCGCGCGAAGCGACTGAGGCAATCGTGCTTGGCAGTTGCAGATGGCGCTCCGTGCGTGCTGATCACCCTTGGTTTGTAGCATGTCAGTGGGCCGTTAGGGGGCATATTTAGCACACTTGGGGAGGGTCCCAGTGCTGAAACGGAGCTCACGGCGCCTGTGTGGGTCGCACGGAGAGGCGGACTCGGAAGCCACGGGGGGCACTACCCGGAGCTTGCACCGGCTCCGGGAACTCTATGCTTGACCGGCTCGGCGCTCTGAACGGACTACCTTGTCCGATGTGGACCTCTGTTCCTTTGTGAATTTGTGTACTTAATGGAGGCCCGCAGACACAATTACCGTCTTTCGAACCCCTAGGCCGCTATAGGCCGTTTTCACACGTGGCCGCGATGGCATCAGCAGTGATGCTCATTCCTCGATCATGCCTAGTGCTTTAAACGCATAGAAACAACTTCTTATTCCTTCCTGATGGCGGCCCGAATGTTTATCCAATCTCGTCTTTTGTAGGAAGGTGCTCTGCCACCTTACTATACTCGCCATACCTTACGCTAGAGATTCCTACTAAGCTCGAACTGGAAGGAAATACACAAGTCGCCATTAATTTTTCGTTGGCCCTCTTCAAATGCTACCTCACGCAGTGCCGTGTTGTATTCAAACGGCCTAGCAGCAACTCATGCTTTCGCATCGACACACCGCCACATCTGATGTGCTCGATGAGGCGATTGACAATAGCCCCGAAAGGCTGAGTCGCGGGAGGGAGGGTGAGCGTGAGCTAGGCTTACGCTTTCCTGGGGTAACACAAGGGTAGGCAAGCCTGATGTGCGTGAACCGCGACCAATGAAGACCAACAGCAAGAAGGGTTGCAGAAGGAAGGAATCGCTACTTTAATTAATGACAGGCTTGGCAACGAACGCTAAATGGGGAACAACCCGCGCGAGCTATCCCCTATTGATCGCGGCCGTTGACAGGGCTGAGGAAAAAAACAAGAACCATTTATGTTGGAGCGCCACCCGTCCGCCCTCTTCTCTTCAGCGGGGTAGCATTTCCCCCTGCCCTGGGCGGCTGGCAACAACTTCTACTGCCTTACCGGAGACAGACCCGCCGAACCCCCATCTCCAGCGCGGAACTCGCGACTCTCGATACATCATCAGTCGATGTTCTCGCGGTGGTGCCGCTGATTCATCTCGTTCATGATCTCCGAACCGCGGATTGCCTCATTGGAATGAACCCGGATCAGTCACCTGCAGGAGCGCTTTCACCTGCAGGAAGCGCTCCTGCAATTGATTCCGAGAGGGCATTGGTCATTGTGACCAAGGGTGGCAATGGCCTTGGCAAAGCCGGCGGCGTTATGCATCCGCAGTCGCAAGATGATTGGGATGAGAAGAAGGAGGCGATTCGGCAGCTATATCTCGACAAGAACCTTCCGTTGAAAGAGATCAAACGAATCATGTATGAAGAGCACTCCTTTTCTGCGACGTAAGCACCAGTCCCGATGCGAATTGAAAAGAGAGGGATCGTCCCAGTTGGCTGATAAGTTTGGGCTCAACTCAGAGAGAGAATGTTCAAGAGACAGTTCCTTAAATGGAACTTCAGAAAATACAACACGCAAGGCCTCCGGAACGACCAACATGAAGGCCAACCCGTAGAAATGCCTCCCAGAAGGACTTGCAAGAGACCTTCTCGGAGGGGCGTCAGCAACAGCAGCAGCAGCAGCAGAACGCTGTCTCAACGCCCACAGAGGACAAGAACGCGTCCACCAGTTCTCGCAAAAACGATGGCGTATGCCAACTTGACTGACCGACGCACGGAAGCACTCTTCGTCGCCCTGAACGACCTGATCCAGGGCGGCTCCAGGAACCATGCCGGGTGGGACCTCCATCTGCGATTCGACTTCCTGCCCTCGCCGGCAATCCACCTCCTGGACATGTTCGAGCTCTTCAACCGCTTACCCGTCCCTCTCAGCCGCCAGCGCGGCGCAATACTACGGCGCGCCTTCCTGCTGCTGGAGGACGTGATCACGCACGACCCCGTCGAGACCTTCAGGACCGTCATCCTCGACGTGCCGCGCCTCATCCCCAGCCTCGACATCCTGTCCCCGTATCTCGTGCACTTCTACCGGCTGCTGTGCGTGAAGAAGAGGGGGGCGCACCCGATCACGCAGTTAGCCAGGCTGATGCAGCAGATCACGGCGGACGCTTCCGAGAAGGAGCTCTTCTGGGGCATCGGGCAGATGCACGAGATCTGCCTCAACTACTACGGGCACGTCCTCGGGAGGAAGAGCGAGATCAACCACAGGAACGGGGTGGACGTGCGATGCGGCGAGCGGGGGCCGGCGCATAGGCACACGATCGACTGCTACAACGGCGTCCTGACCGACGCCATCACGCAGTTCGGACCGGCCGCGGAGGAGGTCATCACCGTGGAGCACAACCAGGTCGTGGCGACGGCCTTTCTGGACTCCGAGTGGGACGGGTTCCGGGAGCTGTGCGATCGGCACCTGGAGAGGCTACGGGCCGCGGACGAGTCGCCGATGGAGCGGTGGAGCAGTCGGTCGCTGGAGCGGTATGGCTGGGTCAAGTACGTCGCCTCCAAGCTCGCGATCGACCTGGGGGATGTAGAGGCCGGGGTGGACTTTCTGCGGGAGGCGATCTGTGCCGCCGAGTGGTTGGGGGCCAAGGATGATGCGTGGAGTGAGAGTGCCTCGTGTCACGTCCTGCGATACCAGATCGAGCTGGATGACGTTCTGCGCAAGGCCGGTAGGCGGGAGGAGGCGAAGGATATGCTGACCCGCATCAATTCGTCAAAGTACTTGAGAGACTTGGTGCGGAGGGATATGATTGAAAGTGAGGCTTACACGTGAGACAAGCGAGGATGTCAGGAAGTCGAGCTGCTGGCTTGGCTACACCAGCCAGGAAAGAGAGAGAAGAGAGTAGAAGCAGCAGCAGCAGCGATGATGGCGGGTGAGGAGCGGCCCCGTTCCCTTAAGTATCCCGATAAACAAAAGTCCATTTGTCGCGTCGGACTTTCCAACGTGGGTGGATTTGGGGGGAGCATCTGCGCCACTCGGCAGCATGATGGGTATGCAAGGGCTTTTTAGCTTCTCGGGAGCAAGCATCTGAGCATCACCAACGGGATTACCACGTTTCTTTAAAGGACCTTGCATATGCGGACGGAAGATTGCCGAGCATGCGAGATTTGGACATCGTGTGGCCTGCACATGCCATCAACCAGAAAAGAACTTAGGTACCAGAGGGCTCAGTATCCATGAGGAGGCTTGGCTTGGTTTTCTTGTACATGATTATGCCCGGGGTCAATTTGCGACATTAGCGGCCGCGTCTCTGTAATCTTATACGTCTGAAATATACACATAACGACAGAAATTCTGAGACGAAAAATTGACTTGAAGAATCAAATTAACGCTTCAGTAGTCGAAAAACATTTGCTGCCAAGCAACCCAGTAGCTTTCACAGGTCCGCTTTTGAGGCTGCCCAACCTACATCTTGCAGACGAATTGCTGTGCTCGTCCGCTAAAAAGCTACCAAAGCCTAGAAATTATATAGAAGCTTCCTCAAAGAGCCTCCCATGCATACTTACGTTACCTTACATACATGAACAAAAAGCGATGGATTGCAAGAAGCAAACTTCTTATTGTTATTCCCAGCTTCTAATTGGACTGAGTTGACGTTAAATCTATGAGACTAGAAACCGTCCTACAATCAAAAAGGCAGCCCCAGCGGAGCTATTGTGTCGATTAGCTCTGGAAACAGGGCGATTTCAGGTAAATGGCTTGAAGGAAGCCGGCCTAATCCTCTATAGCGAACTCCAGCTGTGGTCTTCTAGTAGTTGTGAATAAGGGCCGCATGAATATTTCAAATACACAAAGAAAACTGGATAGAAACAACGCTGCATGAAGATTAACAGACATACAGCTGGATTTAATAAACTCTAGGAAGTTTTCCTCTTTATGAATGCTATTATAATTTCAGAGTACTATAGATAAAGGAACTGAATTGTTACTAGATGACTGGGAAGTTGCGCAGGTCCTTATTAATAAGCAGCAGCATTTCTAGGAGCTTCTAAGCTCATCATAAACATCATAAAGAGCCCCTTTTTCTTCTTACCAACAGGAATACTAGGAAATATAAGGTTGATTTAAGAAGGTTCAAGCGTTCTTATGGATCAGAGTTCTAACAATTTTTTAAGCGTTGGGTTACGAGAATAACCGTGGAAATCACGCAGGACAACGACGAAAAACAGGCGAAGTTTTCACAGACAGCTAGCTCTGTTCAAGGTCCTTATCAGAGAAATCTATATGCACATCAAAGCTATCACGATTTGACGGTCTTAAGAGTGAGACGTCCTATAGAGTACAAGCATATTGGTGCTGTAGTTGATTGTTGAACGAAGATTTTCTTTATATATCATAGGAACCCTCGTTAGAGCAGCTGGCCTATTTTCAAGTCTTGGTCTAGTCTTCCATGCGGGCCATGGCGAGTCGGCCTTCTTTTTACCTCCCATCATCTCTCAACCCAACCCTCATCTGCCCCTTGCCACCCCTATTCGACCTGAAATAGAAGGGCACAAACACTAGATCCCTCTCCTCGCCTTCCCCTCCACGCATCACCACTTCAGGCGTACGAACCCAGCTAGTCGTCTTCAGCGCAAAGTACTCTTCCCCCCTAATCTTATCGACTCTCCAAATCTCCTCGATCTCACTGCCCCGCTTGATGCCGACGTCCTTGAAGTGGTTCTCCTCCCACTCGTTATCCGCGTCCTCGACGCAGTACACAATCGGGCCCCGCGCAAGGGACAACGTCCGCTGGTTCGTGTACGGATGCGGCGCAATGTACCGCGGCTCGAACCCGTAAATCACAATCGCAAAGGCCGGGTTCTCGGCCATGTATGCCGCGCCCAGGTGGAGGTACCCCCTCTCCACCTTGGATTGGCCGACCTTGGGCGCCGGGAGGAGCATGAAATCCCCCTCGGCCCACGCCGGAATCCTCAACCGCACCGTCATGTCCACCCCCTCGGCGCCGTCGAGCCGGAACCCCACCTTGCCCTCCCACGGCCAGTTCGACCTCTGCTCGAACCTAACCTTCCGCCGACGCCCCTCCCCCATCTCAAACTCGACCGCCGCACTCGTGTACAAGTGCACATTCACAAAGCCCTCCCCGTAATCCCAGAGGTATCCGCCCAGGCTGCCAAACAGCCGCGTCACGTTCGGCGGGCAGCACGCGCACACGAACCAGTCCTCGCGCTCGCTCCGCGCGGCCGCGCAGCTCGCCAGCGCGTTCTCGTACGTGAAGGCCTTGCCGTCCGCGCTCATGGCCGTCATGACGTTGTTGTACAGGCACAGCTCCATCACGTCGCCGTAGCGGCCGTCCAGCGCCGGGTCCGCGTGCAGCAGCCGCTCCGCGAGCATCATCACCCCGACGCTCGCGCACGTCTCGGCGTACCCGCCGCCCTCGTCGGCGCCCTGCGGCAGGAAGTAGTCGATCCCAAAGCCCTCCCACTGCGCGACCGCCCCGACCCCGCCGGTGAGGTACATCTTGCGGTCGACCATGTTCGCCCACAGACGGCGCAGCGCGGCGAGCCAGGCGTCGGCCTCGGCTAGCTCCTGCGGCGTTCCGGAGGAGGCACCCCGGGAGAGGTTTAGCAGGTCCGCGGCGGCGGTGAGCAGGTACATGGCGCGCACGGCGTGGCCCTCGACGGTCTCCTGCTGCAGGATGGGCGCGTGGGCCTGGCAGTACCAGAACGAGCGGTCCATGGGCCACGAGTTGGGGCGCTTCCAGCGCGGCTCGCCGTCGCGGCGCACCTCGGCCTCCCAGTCGTAGAAGTGCTTGCCGTCCTGGCCGCGCGGGTTGCCGCGCTCCTCGAGGAAGAAGCGCGCGAGGTCGTAGGCGTCGCGGCAGCCGGTGGCGGAGTGGAAGCGCAGCAGGGCGAGCTCAATTTCGGGGTGGCCCGGGTATGCGCGCGTCTGGCCGGGGCCGGGCCCGAAGCGGGCGCGGATGTGGGCGATGTACTTTGCGAGGGGCTCTATGAGGAGGTCGTTGCGGTAGTACTGCTGGTGAGCGAGGGCTGCTTCGATGAGGTGCCCAGCGTTATACCTGGTGATTTGTTAAGAAGATAAAGTCAGGCGCGTGTTCAGCTCAGGTTTGACTGGCTCGGGAAAACACCGACATTTCATGCATGTCGCGGATGTTGGTCCAGCGCTGGCCCGGGGCGACGACGGAGAAGTGGATGTTGAGGTAGCCGTCGTCGTGCTGGGCGTCCCGGATCATGGCGACGAGCTCGCGGACGGCGGCGTCGATGTGGGCGTCGTACTCATCGGCGAGGAAGTAGCAGGCGCCCTCGATCCATTTACCGACGTCGCTGTCCCAGAAGAGGTGGAGGGGCGCTGGCCAGCGGGAGTTGTCGTCGTAGATGGGGTGCCATTTGAGCTTGAAGGCGTCGTATTGACCGTTTGCGCGGAGCTGGGCGAGCTGGGTGTGGAGGGTCGTGCGGGAGACGGTGTTGCGGCGGGTTAGGAGAAGGGAGGGATGGGTGAAGGTTGTCTGGCGGAACGTGAATTGCGGATTGGACATTGTGCGGAGGGTTTGGGTGTGAGGTCGAACATGGATCAATGAGAGGTGAGAAGTGCACGAGATGAGATGGAGGAGGTTGAGAGAGAGCGAGTGCTTGGCACTTTGATGATGACGGAGTTTCTGGGGTTGCAGGGATGTGAGTTGGAGATCGATGTGGGATAGGTTCCCGGAAAGGCAAGTCGATGATAAGAGGAACACGGGATGGTTCCTTTGGAGACATGATATGAGCAGGCGGTTGCGGCAAGCTTCATCGGGATTGTTCCCGCGGGAGCGTTCCCGGATTGCAACGAAGGACGGACCGGATCAATTCTAACCGGGTTTTGTCAACTTCCGAGAGGACGAGATGAATGTTGAAGCTGAACGTGTAAAAACGTAGTCGACCGCCTAAGGTATCTGAAAGTCAAAAGACGGCCGATCTCTGATGCGGGGGTCATGGCAGTTAGGACTCGGCGCCGATGCCGATGCCAATGCAAGCAGGAGATATGGTTAAAATGACCCTGGCGACTGCTATGGTAGGGTTGTATGTTGCACTGGGGCGGTGTCACGTTCTTTTTCGCATGTTCTTGGACAAATCCATCCAACCTCGAACTTGATGGTAGTTAAGCTGCATTCACATGAAAGATGTTGGAATGGAGCTTCTCCTCGTGAATCGTAGTCAATTGCTTTTGGGTTTGGTATCATTTAGAATAAGTCATCAATGGCCTTGTCGGCATCCTTGCGGATGAGATCGACCATGCCCTGGACCGAGGTAAGTACTGTTCTCTGCAAGGCGTGATGATGCTCTTACCTCAGGCATGATGGGCTCGCCGTCCTTGTCCGTCACGTACTTGAAGGGCATCTCGGTGCTTTCATGCTCGCTGAATTTGAGCTCGGGGTAGGTGACGTAGGGGATCTTGTCCAGTGGTGCTGCATTTTGTCAGTGACTTGGCTGAGATTGACGGGTACTGCATCTGGGCGAAGCGCACTCTTCTCCTCGACGACGATTCTGGTGACACGGACGGCGGTGTCGGTGGTCATTTGAGTGGGCCCGAGCCGTCTGCCTTCAAATCCCTTCTTCCTCAGCTCGGAGGTCCGGTCTGCAAGGGTCAGAACGGGTGCTAATGTCACAAAACGGCTTCAGTCGAATATACCTCTTGGGGGGTCATCGCCTGCGAAAGAATCAGAAATGTCAGAAATTAGATAGACATCGGACGTGAGGAGACTCCATACCCAGGATGCCGCCAAACAGAAAGGCGTCAAATTTTTCACCATCCTCGGGGCTCAGGTCGCTGGCGGCGGCGGGGTCGAGCAGGCACACGCGGGACTTGTCGTGGGCGTACAGCTCCTCGACGCCCCGGTTCTCGGGCTTGAAGGCCGGGACCTCGCTCAGCTTCGCCGGGGCCTTGAAGGCGGCGGGCAGGGAGGACAGCAGGAAAGTGCCGGCGGCGGCATGGGTCTCTTTGGCGATGGCGATGTACTCGAGTTCTGACCACGGCCCCAGCTCGGGGTCGAGGTGCTCCACGATGTACGTCTTTCCCATGTTTGCTGTCGTGCAAGAGCCGAGACGGGACGGGGGGTGGTTGTTTGTGGGAGACGAGGGGTGACGGGGGAGCAGAGGTGTGCGTGTGTTCCAGACTGTGGCTGTTTTGCAAGGAGTGTGAAGTGAAGCGTGGTTGTGGGAATAACACTATGCAGTACCGCGAGGCCGCGTAATAGTGTCAAAGGGGGCCCAGTGGGCGTTGGGCTGGCGTGTGTTATGTGTTTGATGGGCTGAAAAGTTGGTCAAACACTTGTTTGGAGTCGTTGAGCAGATCTACCTTACCTAGGCTGGGGAGGCGCTTGCTTTGCTTGCCCGTCTGCTAGGCTGCCCTAAGAATACACGCAACGGGTACTTTGCAAGACCCAAGAAAAGATGCCGCATCCCACTTGGCAACGGCTGTCCTGATACCTTCGACCTATGGGAGGATAGTGGCCGGTAAAGGAGACACAGCAACATCACCAATATCAATCATGATTTCGGAGCCGTCTCATTAGGAACATGGCCGCCTTGGCCTTCTTCTCATTCATACCTGTGTACGGATACTCTGTATGTAAGGTAGAGAGAGGAACAAGGTGTGGGAGATACGCAGCAGCGTTTGATGTCTCAGGTTGCACGTCTAAAAGCTGGAGATTAGCTTATCTCATGGGTACGTACCTCCCTCAGTTGCCTGCGTAGGTGGAGGATTGCCTTAGGTAAGCCGGACCCTGAAGCCAGGTTTCGGCGATCAGTATGGAAATTCCGCGCGTTCTGCTGTCTACATGTAACCCGACGCTCCTTAGCATTTCATTCCGGCCAGCTCCCGGTCTGACCTGACAGTTGTGAAGCTCAACGGCATGAGGGGGTTCGATCGACAGTCCAAGCATTGCACGGGGTATCTAGGGGCTGGGCTGCAAATAGTTGCATCTTGTCATCAAGCTTGATTGCTCAGAGTATTGGTTGCGCGTTCTTGAGACTGAGATAGCGCCTACTGACCGTACATAAGCAACCGCCTGGGACAAGAACAACAACGACGAGGACAGAAACCCCAGAGTGCATCTCCGTTCTACGCAAGGTGCATCCAGCAGCCCGACACCACACAGCCGCAGCAGTAAAGTTGACCTCGGGGCTCCCTCTGGTTCGCTAACAAGCGAATGCTGGAGCCTGTCCTGGATGGCATCTCCCGTCCAC
>JABGLZ010000893.1:23166-54173 GCA_014705045.1 Colletotrichum theobromicola | reverse complement strand
AAAAAAAAAAAAAAAAAAAAAAAAAAAAAGCCGGGGCCTGCCCCACGTCACTTCGCAGTGTTCCAGCACGCACTGCTAAAGGCGACTGTCCCTGAAGTGAAGCAGGCTGCCTGTAAGCCCCTTGTTTAGAGAGTGCCACAGTGCAGTGGCCCCCCCGCCCTTGCGGCACCTTTCGGCTGCGCTACTATCCGCCGCCGCCGGTCGACTTCAGCAAGTCAACGGAGGCGAACCCCCAATTCTCCTTCCAGTCTGTGCCACGCTGCGCCAGCCAATTTTGGCCAAGGACCTGGACCCGACAGGGATACCCGGGCGGATAGCTACGCAACGACCGATGAGTGGTCAACGGGACTGCACGAGTCTAAAGTACACCTTTACAGATCTGTTTCTGCATGTCCATGTCCATCCGCCGCGTGCTCCTGCTGCCGCTGCCGCTACCACTACCACTACCACTCACTGCTGCTGCTACTGCTGCTGCTGCGCCGGACGGAATTCAATCAAGTTCGCGCATCGCATCTTCTTTTCCCCATCTCCCTTCCACAATACGCACCCTCCCTCCCTCGTCCACCTAGACTTCACTTCGACCATCCTTCTTTTCCTTTCTTGCTTACTTGTGGTCAAAGGGGAAGAGAGAGTCTCCATGCAATCACAGCTCGGGTCACGCTCATAGCCTTTTTCTGTCTAATACCCCCATCAACAGGTAGCCTTGGGGAGGACACACTTCCCCAACCATGGCTATCCTACCGATGATGTCCGCGCTGGTGCTTGCGCTGGCATCATGGACCACACCGGTGCTCGCCCAGAGCCAGGCCGACTACTTCGTTCACGATCTGCCCGGCGCCCCGAAAGAGCCATTCATCAAGATGCACGCAGGGTAAGCACACGATGTTCCCCCCGACGCTTCCGTCTCGCCTCTCCTCTCCCCTTGATGAAGCTATTCTTGCTGACGCGCGTTCCATCACAGCCACGTCGAAGTCACCCCCGAACATAACGGAAACCTCTTCTTCTGGCACTTCCAGAACCAGCACATTGCAAACAGGCAGCGCACCGTCATCTGGCTGAATGGCGGCCCCGGCTGCAGTTCCGAAGACGGTGCCCTAATGGAGATCGGCCCCTACAGAGTCAAGGATAAGGACACCCTGACCTACAACAACGGCTCCTGGAATGAGTTCGCGAACCTGCTCTTCGTCGACAACCCCGTTGGAACCGGTTTCAGTTATGTCGACACCAATGCATACCTGCATGAGCTTGACGAGATGTCTGAGCAATTCGTCAAGTTTCTCGAGAAGTGGTTCGCCATGTTCCCCGAGTACGAGCATGACGACGTAAGTCCGAAGAAAGTACATTGCACGAGGGCACCGGAGCTGACGGAGAACAGATCTACATTGCAGGTGAATCTTACGCTGGCCAGCACATTCCGTACATCGCGAAGGCGATGCTCGAGAGAAACAAGAAGCCCGGAACAAAGACCCTCTGGAACCTGAAGGGTCTCCTGCTCGGAAACGCTTGGATTTCTCCCAAGGAGCAGTACGATGCCTACCTCAAGTATGCTTATGACAGGAATCTCATCGAGAAGGGCTCGCCTGTCGCTCTGAAGCTTGAGCAACAATGGCGCATCTGCCGGACATCGCTTGCCGTCGAGAACACTGTCGACTTCTCCGAGTGCGAAACTGTTTTGCAAGACTTGCTTGCCGAGACGGCCAAGGTGAATGCCAAGGGCCAGCGCGACTGCATCAACATGTACGACATTCGCCTCAAGGACACGTACCCTTCGTGCGGTATGAACTGGCCCCCCGACTTGGTCAACGTCACCCCCTACCTCAGAAGAGCCGATGTCGTCAGTGCTCTCCATATCAACCCCCAGAAGAACACCGGCTGGAAGGAGTGCAACGGCGCGGTCGGCGCTGCTTTCCGAGCCAAGAACTCGAAGCCCTCTAGAGATTTCCTGCCCGACCTCTTGAAGGAGGTTCCCGTCATCCTCTTCTCCGGTGCCGAGGATCTTATTTGCAACCACATCGGAACTGAACAGATGATTGGCGACATGGAATGGAACGGCGGAAAGGGATTTGAGATTTCCCCCGGAAACTGGGCTCCGCGTCGCGACTGGACTGTGGAGGGCGAGCCCGCCGGATTCTGGCAGGAGGCGCGCAACCTCACCTACATCCTCTTCTACAACTCGTCCCACATGGTTCCTTTCGACTACGCCCGCCGCTCCCGCGACATGCTTGACCGCTTCATGAAGGTCGACATCAGCTCCGTCGGCGGAACGCCCACCGACTCCCGACTGGATGGCGAGACTGGCCCTGCCACCTCGGTCGGCGGCATTGGCAACAGCACCTCCACCGATGAAGAGACGCAGAAGAAGCTGGACGAGGCCAAGTGGAAGGCATACTACCGCTCCGGCGAGATTGTCTTGATCATCGTCGTCATTGCCGCCAGCGCCTGGGGCTGGTACATCTGGCGCGAGCGTCGCAAGCGCAGGGGCTACCAGGGTCTCATGGGCGGCCCGCCGGCAACGAGCCAGAGAGCCGGTGTGCGAGGCTTGGAGGGTTTCCGTGATAGGCGCAGTGGTCGCGACGTGGAGACGGGCGACTTTGACGAGAGCGAGCTTGACGACCTGCACGTGGCGACCCCAACCCACGAGATGGACAAGGATCGGTACAGCGTCGGAGGGGACAGCGACGACGAGCCCCAGGAGAAGAAGCCCTCGGGGGCGGCCAACGGCAGCCGCTCGAGGTAAGAACCGTACAGCCTGGGAAGGCAACGAACGAATGGCTCGGGTTGTTTGAACTACTATTAACGCTCCTCGGATCAATGCATGGGAAGTTTAGCGGATCACAAAAACAAAAGGGAGCCCCAGATTACTGCTACGACTACGACCACCACCACCACTACTCGGGATTTATTCAGCACGGGACGGAGTTGTATGTGTATCATCAAGTATAGAGCAAAATCTTGTCTCTAGCGAAATGCTATCTTTATCGTTTGGTTACGGCCTACAATTGCCTTGCTTTTTTTGCCCATTCCCATGCTGGTTGGATGGCGACGTGATTGATCCATTCAGTATCCTCCTATGTATATCGCTGCCCCGTGTTTTTCATACGCCTCAAACACCGCAAGACCAATTTTTTGTTTTCTAATGAGAAGCGCCCAATCTGGCGTTTGCCGCCTGCCGTGATATCCTTCCCGCGTCCATGAAGAAGTCCCCATCCCCGCCCCAATCCAGGAAATGCATATATGCACAAGCTGCTGTAAAGGTATTGTATGTACCAGAGGCCTTTTGCGTGCCCGGTATCCGATTTGTGCCAAAAACAAAAGTTCGAAAACTCCCCGTGATATGCCCCCGATAAGTGAATTTCGTGAAAAAAGAGAGAAACCTTTGCATTACAATTGGATATCGTTGTTGAGGATGCGCACCTCCTCGCCGGGCTTGAAGGGGGGCAGGCCGATGTACGGGCAGCCGTCGCAGCGGAAGGCGTCGCCGAGGGCGCAGTTGCCGCAGGAGCCGACCTTGCCCTGGACGGTGAAGTCGACCTCGGCGAGGTCGTCTGTCTCGAGCTTGACGGGTGCGGTGGCGGCGGCGGCGGCTGTCTTTGCGGCTGCGAGGGCTGCGTCGGCGGCGGCGCGGGTAGCGGCGTCCTCGGCGGCGATGCGCTCTGCGAGGCCGCAGGTGCAGTCTTTGCAGGCGCGGCGGCGTTTTCCGGCCTTGGGGGCGCATTCGGGGGCTATTTGAGAGATGGCATGTTAGTCAAAAGCCCTGCTGCGAATCCTTCTTTTTCTCTCTGGGGGATTGGGATTGGGGTTGGGGGGTTGGAGGACGTACGGATGTTGAGGGGACGGGAGAGGTCTGCGTCTGTGAGGAGGGCGTCTTCGTCGATCAGCTCGTCGTCGTCGAGGTCGTCCATGTCGAGGTCGTCGCTGAAGTCGACGAAGCCCACGCCCGGGGGCGCGGAGACGGCCGGGGCGGTGGAGGGGGGTTTGTTGCCGAGCGAGACGGCGCCATCTCTGTTCAGGGACACGGCGCCGTTGGTGTTGAGCGAGACGGCACCTCCGCCGTTGAGGGACACGGCGCCGTTACCGTTACCGTTGCCGTTGGCGGTCTTCTTCTTGCCGAAGGAGAGGGTGACGGGGGCCTCGTCGTAGTCCGGCTTCTCGAAGCCACCGGCAACCGCCACGAGACCGGCGAGGACGGCCTCGCGTGCGACGGCGGGGTCGTTTGCGAGGTTGCCGCCGTCCTGGGCGCGGAGGCGGGCGGCGGGCTTGAGGGACTCTGCGACGGCGGAGAGGACGGCGCGGTCGGAGAGGAGGCGGGTGGACTCGACGCGGGCGCCGTCGGCGTCGGTGAGGACGAGGACGAGGTCGTAAGCGGACTCGGGGAGGGCGACGAGGCGGGCGGAGAGGCGGTCGAGCATCTGCAGGTCTGTGGATGCGCGGTCGTGGGAGGCGAGGGCGGCGGAGAGCTTGTTGGGCGCGGAGGAGAGGGAGGGGGGCGCGAGGAGGAGGGTTCGGTGGTGTTGCTTTGAGGGGGCGACGGCGGGCGCGGGCGCCGACGGGGGGAGGGCGGAGGGGGTGAAGTCGAAGTCGGGGGTTGTGTCGAGGGTTATGATTGAGGGCGCCATTGTTGCTGTGGTTTTTGGGTTTTTTTTTCTTCCTGGGAGGAGAGGGGGGTCGCGTGTGACGGTGGGATGGTTAGGTTGTGTTGTTCACGCGTGTTTGGAAGGTTGTTTAGAGGTTCAGATGTCGCTGGTTGAGTGAATGGTGAAGAAGGCGGAAAAGGTCTGGATCGGCTATTGGAAATTTCCGACTGGAGGTTGAGTGAGGAGGAGAGAGAAAGGTGATTTGACAGGATGTGATGGGATGGATGGCTTCCTCTTGGGAGGGGATTAGTCAAAGGCAAATTCGGAGGAAAACTGTGTAGCGTACACTGTCCAGCTTTCGGTGCTTGATAAGCGTGGAATGGTGAGGGGTTGGCGGGGTGGGCACCGTAATCGGGAAGGCTAGTTACACGGTATTGCGTAGGTTGCCAGTGAAGTGGACGATTCCGCGGGGCGGGGGGGGAACTTGGTCTTCAGTGGGTATTTGCAGACGTAAAGGTGCAGAATAGTAGGCAGGATGCGTGGGAGGAACACTGAAGGGGGGAGAAGGGAAAAAAGGCGGCTGATAAAAGAACTGGTTGGAAGTAACTACGGAGAGTGGTCGGAGAACGGCGAGACGGGGAGAAGTAAAATGTTCTGTCCACTCCGATCCAGCCCAGTAAAGAACCCCCCAAGCTCATTAATCAGATCTCTTGCTTACGGATGCGATCAAGTCATTGGGTCGTTGTGCTGGCTTTTTTTCTGCTCTCTGCTGTGCCGGTGCCTGACTGGACTCCTGGAGAAAGCAAAATAGGGGTCCGAAAGCGGAACGTCACCTCTCCCCCCGCCCCCATTTACGCAAGACGCAGGCGCTCACAATAAAAGTCCACGGGCAAGGCGATGTCATGGACGGGGCCCATTACGCAGCGTGCTGTAGGGGAGAGACCAAGGGTGGTGCACCAGGGGGGGTTTGCAGAAGGGGAAGGAAGATGACCATCAATGACCTTGCATTACTGCACCCGGATGAAGGGCGACGGCCCAATCCAAGGCTTCACGATTTCTGATTTCCAATTGCCCACCTAAATCTTCTCCCTCAAGGTGAAGGGTTTTTTCTCTCTCCCCCTGTTAAGCAGCCCTGTATCGTCAGGTGGGCGGTGCAGGCAGCGCTAAGAGCACTGTGGACAGCAAATGGTTTGGCGGTGCTGACCGAATTTAATGTCAGTGACAAACGGCTTTTGTCCGGTTTTCATTGGTGGGATGCCTTGCTACAGCTGCCATCTGGACCCCTGAGTTTGACGGCGTGGGTGGCCACCAACCACCCTTGTCGTGCCGCGCGCGCTGGAGAAGAGGACGACTCACCCGGCCTCTGCCGACCCCAAGATCCGACCGGCGATTTGGGAAGGTTCAGCTGCGATTGGGCCTCAATCATGCTTCGCGGGGTCTGCTGCGACCTGCGTCTTCGGAGAGCATTCGGCGCTGGGAATGGTCTTGGGAGGAGAGAAGAAAGCTTGGCGATGCTGCAGACCCTGCCGGCGTCGGATGCTGAGGCCTGGAGTTTCTGTGTGTCATTTCGCCGTTCACCATGTTATTACCACCGTTGATAATGGGCCGGGGTTGTGGGCGATGGGGGAAAAGAAACTGTGCTTGATGCTGCGAATTGTCTGGCTTCCCATTCGTCCCATGAGAAACTAGACAGACCAACGTACGGAAACATGAATGCTTTTGATTTTGTGATACATGCAAATTACTCTGAGCTCTATATCGCGCCCAGAAGAGATGACCGACAACGCCCGTGACAACTCCGTCCACATGCTTACACCATCACCACCAACAGCGATGGCGCCCTCTACAGCTTGAAGCTGCTGCTCGTCGCCTGCGCCTGTGCCTTGGCCTTGTTCCCGTCCACGTCCACGACCTCGCCCTTGCGGTTGATCACCTTGACGCCGCCCTTCTTCAGGTCCGCGAGCGTGTCCTTCTGCATCTGCGCCTTCTTGCCGAGCGGCTTCTTGGCCGCATCCAGGCCGCCCGCCTTGTGGATCCTCTCCTTCTCCCGCCTGCGCCGCCTGAGCTTGTCCTCGCGGGACATCTCCTGCCGCGCCACCGGCAGCCCGTCCTTGCCCACCACCTCGCCCTTCTCCGCCGTCCCCTTGCCGGCCTTGTACACCTCCTGCGGCGCGAGCGCGCTCTGCCCGCCGCTGACCCCCTGCGCCGTCGTCGGCTGCGCGTCCTCCATGCTGATCGTCGCCGCGTCCGAGACCACCGTGAGCGTCGGCGCCGCCGGCTTCGGCTTGTAGTGCCAGCTGCTCAGCGCGTCGAGCCGCGCGCTGAGGTCCTTCCACATGCCCTCGATCTCCTTCTCCTCGCGCTGCAGCTTCTCGTCCGACTTGGACACGTAGCCCTCCGGGTCCGCGTTCTTGAGGTGCTCCTCCTCGTACACCTCCGCCAGGCCCTTGCCCTTAGAGTCGTCGAGCTCTATGAGCCCGCGGCGCGTGTTCTCGGGCAGCTCCGCGCCGGGGCGGCGGCGGATCACCTCGTCAAAGTCCTGCGCGAGGATGCGGCGCTTGATGAGGTCCTCGATGCCCTCGCTGACCTCCGCCGTGATGACGGGCACCGGCTTGCCGACGTGCTCGAAGGCGACGTCCTCCTCCAGCAGGGAGTTGGTCGGGCGCTCGACGGCCGAGGCCTCTCCGGACAGCGTCCACGCGCGCTTGGCGACGTTCTCCGCCTCGAGCTTGCGGATCTCCTCGGCGAGCTTGGCCTGGCGACGCTCGTGGGCCGACCTGCGGGACCGCGGGTCGCCGGCGGAGACGTCGGACAGCGCGTCCTCGGAGTCGTCGCCGTGGTCCGAGTCGTCGTCGAAGAGGTCTCTCTTGACGTCCTCCATGGCGCGCTCGACGTCCTCATCACTGACCTTCTTGGGGGCGAAGCGGACCGACTTCTTCTTCGGCTTGTCCTTGTTCCACTTTCTCGCCGGTGGTGCGAAGAAGTCCTTGTAGTAGATGCCGTTGGCGTTGAACTCCTCCTCCTCGGCCATGTCCTCGTCCATGTCTTCGTCGTCGCTGGCGCCTTCGGGGGCGTTGAGGTCCATGTCGCCGAACGTGGGACCGTCCTCCTCGTCAGACTCCTCGACATTTTCAGCGTCTTCAGCATCCTCGTCCATGTCGTCGGCGTGTTTTGTAGATTTTGACTTGCTGGAGGAGGCAGCCATTGGGTCGGCATCCCAGTCGATTTCTTCATCGTCACTAGCGGCGTCTGTGTTGGGATCTCCCTTTGCGTCTTGCTCCTCGAACCATTGTGTCTGCTTATTGAAGTCGTCGATGGAGAAGAAGCCATCATTAAGTCCGTTGGGGTCCTCAACGTACTCCTCTCCATCCTCTTCCTCGTCCTCTTCCTCGTCCTCCTCATCTTCCTCCTCGTCCATGTCTTCCAGATCTCCGGTCAGGCCCTCGATGTCGGACCCTTCCTCCAATTCTTCTTCGTCGTCCTCGAGGCCCTCCAGATCGGATCCTGAGAGCTCCTCTTCCATATCAGAGCCCTCCTCCTCGCCGTCGAGCTCAGACCCCTCCTCGTCAGACTCCGCAAGGCTGTCCTGTCCGACGCCGTTCGCCACAACCTCGTTCCGGTCCTCAAGCTCCTGCAGAGTCTCCTGCGAGTGCTTCAGAGCGCTCTTGATGATCCGGCGCGCCTGCTGCCAGACCTGGCCCGTCTCGAAGCCGTCGACGTGCACCTTGCGGATCTTGAGCACGTCCGCTCGGTCGGCGTCGGCCCTCTTGCGCTTCTTCGTGGCCTCCTTCAGCAGCCGCAGCTGCTCGTCGCTGATCTGGCCGGCGAAAGCGTCCAGCGTGTCCTTGACGACCTGCAGCGACGCCGACGGGATCGCGGGCGGCGGCTGGAGGAAGGCGTGGCGGTTCGCGGGGCCCATGTTGTCGAGCAGGGCGCGCACGTCGGCGGCGCTGGCGCCGGTCATTGGGGGCATGTGGGCGACCATGCCGGGCGCGAAGGAGAGGGTGTGGGAGCTGTGCGATGTCGAAGTGAGGGAGGAAGACGTGCTGCCCGCCGCCATGATGTGGTGATGTTTCTTCGTTTTTACCCGTGGTCGGAGGTTTTTTCGCCTGGTCCGATAGCAACCTCGAAGATTTACAGCAACTTTTTTTTTTTGGCCTGCACCTTGCAGTCCTGGAAAATTTGGGACCCCGCTAAAAATGCCGGGGATGTGCGGTCGACGGTTTAGCGTCATTAGGTAAGCGGCCGTTTAATCTTGTCTCGATGTGTTGGTTCATCCCGTTCTTTGATCATGAAGTCATTTCTGGTGCAGTATTCTCCATTTTCTGGTCGTTTTTCTGATATAAGAATGTTGTTTTGAGTTTTCCAGTTTGTCTATTCTTATTTTTTTCTTTATCCTTCGGGGGTATTTGTTGTATTGAGTACGCACCCATGGGGTTAGAAGTCGGAGGGTGTTTGAGTACTACAGACTTTCGCACACTGCGTTTGTGTCAGAATGCCATTGGTAATCATGCAAAAGTGAGATGATATCTGCAGTAAGTTCATGAAGGATCCGTTCGTCGGGAATATTAGAAATCAGCGGAGAAAGACAGCTCACTTGAGTTTCCAACCGCTCCGGCCGCGGTGGCGGGGCCGGCTGCCGTAGTGGTCTGTGCGTCCAGGACCGCCCAGCCCATCTTCCTGCAATCAGATGTCCCTCATCTTGAACCAATCTTCTTTCACCTTTCACCTACATTTTCAAAGATTTCTACTTTATTAACCCACGATTAGCAAAGCCTTGACACTTGGAACCCATTCAAACGCAGTGCAAGGAGCTTCTGATTTATATCGGCATGTAAGTTACATTCCGTCAAGCCGTCGGATGTGGGGCTCACGTAGTGTCGATGAGTCGAAGTGCATCCTCTCAGTACTGAAAGCCGTAACTTTGATGACTACTTCAATGGAGGAAGTCATACAAACTGGACTAACGATAAGTTCAGACACACAGGAGGTCCAGAAATCCTGCCCTTTGACTCTATTCAATACCATTTCCTCACAAACACCGCACCAATGTCTGACCCCGCTGCAGAAGTCGCAGCGTCTCGGGATGACGGCAAAATACACCTCTTACTTTGCGCCTCAGGCTCAGTAGCAACCATAAAGATTCCAAATATCATTGAAGCGCTCGGCAAACATGAGAATCTCTCCATCAGACTCATTCTGACAGCCTCAGCGGCCCGGTTTTTGACTGGCAACACGGACGAGCAGCCGTCACTGGCCACGATCCGCAAGATGAAGAACGTGGACGGAATCCACCTAGACGAAGAAGAGTGGGTGTCTCCATGGAGGCGTGGTGCCAGCATTTTGCACATCGAATTAAGGCGCTGGGCGGACATGATGCTCATCGCGCCGTTGAGCGCGAATACCCTCGCCAAGATGGTGAACGGCTTTGCCGACAAGTACGTTTCCCCTTCAATACCGGCCTGGCCCGCGCGGCGCTGACTTTCTTGTAGCCTTTTGCTAAGTGTTGTTCGGGCGTGGGACCCAGAAGGTCTGATAGATGGCCGGAAGAAGAGGATCCTCGTCGCTAGCGCGATGAACTCTGCGTAGGTCCACCCCTTACGCACTCGGAGAAAGGCAAGCTGACTTGTATCAAAGTATGCATAACCACCCCATCACAGGGAAGCAACTGAGTGCCCTCCGGGAGTGGAACTGGTTTGAGGTGCTGCAGCCCATGGAGAAGACACTAGCTTGTGGAGATACCGGTTCGGGGGCGATGATGGACTGGAGGGACATTGTTCAGATTACGGAAACACGCCTGGGGCTTTCGAAAGAGTAGCAAACGAAGAAGTTCGCTACAGTATTAGGCCGCTTGGTTTACTAGAAGTATCCGCCTAGTCAGCAAAACCCTTTCAAATACCCCTACACTAGTATCTAAATCTTTTCGCAAAAGAACTTGTGCACAAGTGCCTATGGCCGGATCGCATTCTCAGAGGCACGATATTTTCAGAATTCCATGATTTCAATTAATACAATGCTGGGAGCTTCGGCTTCGAATGTCTGTGGCTTATGCACCCGTCTACAAGCATGAACCTAAGCATAAGCAGTCTCCATATCGGTTCCGCAAACGAGATTCTCCGGGCGCGATTTCGGTGCTACGTCCAATGTTTGGTACTTTATGGGGCTCATCATGAGATTTGCTGCATTCGTAAATATTGGAAGAGAAGAAGTGGGTTGTTCTATACTAGGTTGTTCTATGCCCGTTGCTCAGCGCAGCGTGGACTACTCATCACAACTTCAAACGATTCGAACATGAAGGCGATTAGACTGCTTGATGACCCTCAAATATTCACATTTAATGTAGGAAGAGAATCGAAGCTCGAGCTAGCAAACATTCAGGGTGCCTTCTTTGTCTAGTCATCGAGGCCCATTACCTTGAGGGAAGGAATTCACAAGGGTATGCGTGAAAACTGCCAGCTGCTGGAAATAACATACAGCAGTGACTCACGGATTAGAAGCTGCTGCTAATATTTCCATTTGAGCCACTGGAACCTCCATAAAAGTCCTCGCGTCACTCACCTCTGACCTAAATTTTCGCACTTTTCCTGCCACCCATCATTCTTCAAAGATAGACCAATTTGTCGTCTGACCACCGCCTCAAACCTGTCTTAATCCATCACCAACAATAGCATCTCACAATACGCACGATGAGGGGACTCCCACGAGACGGACTTGCCTGGGAAAGCACAGTGTTCGAGCTAGAGCCCCGCTGGGCAAGATCGCCACAAATCGATGCAATCAAGAAGCTTTGCCGCCGAAGGCTGTGCATTCAGGACAGCACACATTGCGATGTCTCTTATCACGCAAAAGGCGATTTCAACAAGGAGTATCTTGTTCAATGGAGCGGATGTAAGGCCATCATGCGTGTCGCTCTACCGGTGGATCCTGGCTACAAGACTCGCGGCGAAGTTGCGACTCTCAACTGGCTGCAATTCCAGACAACCATTCCAGTACCTCGAGTTTTTGATTTCGATGACTCGAATAAGAATGAAATCGGCTTCGAGTGGATATTGATGGAATATATGCCGGGAATCCCAGCACATAAACGATGGCGAGGCATGTCGATGACCCAGAAGACAGCTCTGGCCGGGAAAATAGCAGAGTACAACGCCCAGATTCTCCTGCCCAGGCCAAAGGAGAGCGCTTTTTACGCTATCGGAACTCTAGAGACCAAGAGTCTCAACAGGTCGAGTCATCTCGAATCAACACTAAATGTCACGCCTGGCCAGCTAGTGGATTGTACCTTCTTCTGGGGTGAGAATCACTACAAAAATGTTCCACGAGGTCCGTTTCAGTCTAGCCAGCAGTGGTTGATCTCCCTATTGGACATCGTACTTCTGGAATTATCTGAGAAGGGCCAAGAAGCCGAGGACGAAGACGAAAGAGAGCATATTGCAGATACCAGGAAGATCCTCTGCAAGCTTTTGTCCATGATCCCCAGCTTGTTTCCCGAGCAACGATCTGCGGAATCGACTTTCCTTTGGCACGAGAATTTATCTCTTGAGAACATCTTGGTGGATCATGATGGGAATATCACTGCCGTGCTCGACTGGGAATGCGTTTCCACTATGCCCTTCTGGGTTGCTACCAGGACGCCCTTGTTTCTGGTCGGACTAGAAAGAGAAGACGAGCCGGATCGCGATATATACGGAAGTGACATTTCTGAAACCGATCAAATCAACACGGGTAGCACAGAAATCGCCGACATTGATGACGAAGGGAAGTGTGAGCTTTACTGGAAGCACCTGGCGGACTTTGAGAAGACTCAACTGAGAAAGGCCTACACTGCACGAATGGAGACTTTGCGGCCTGGCTGGACGACGGATTTTGAGGAAAACTGCCTCAAGGTTGACTTTCTTGAGGCAATTCATCATTGCAGGAGTGGGATCTTCGTAGGATGTGTCTCGCGCTGGATTGACGCTATAACGGCGAGAGAATTTCGCCCGCTGCAGGAGTTTCTCTAGGCTCCCAGAAACGGAAAGTTTCAGTACAATCCTCAAATCCATAGCATTCCTAGGTTACGAGCGGAAATCCTAATATAGCAAGTCTCTAGACTCTTCACAACATATGCAAACGGCGATCGACTTCTAACTCAGTCAGTACGTTCTCTGGTTGAAATGTCTTCGTGTCCTCGTCCATTCAAGGGAAAATAGATGTAGCAAACAAAAAGATCGAGCTTAATTCCAGCCAAGTGCCGAGACGGCCAACCTAATGCTCGCTCTTCTGGCGTGTCTCTTGACGGAGACGAAGCGAAAAGTGAGTGAACTGAACGTTTTTCAAGCTCCGAGACCTGCGGCTGGTCAAAAAAGTTTTGAACAGAATTGAGATCACCGTGCTGAGTGCTGTTCGCCTCTGGAACCACATTGGTCGTGTTAACTGTTCTGTTCTCTGCATTTCCCTGACAGTCTGGTTTCTTGAGAAGTTCCAGTAAGACTAAGTCCATCTGGTGTATATCTTGCTTCTTCAATAGGGTTATAGGCAGTGGATGGGAGTTCTCAGGATATGTAGCTTCGTGGTTGTCGCCCCATTTCCGATTCCCAGCTTCTCATGTCGAATCAATCTTTTCGAAGGGAGCAAACTCGCATCTTATATCTACATCATCATCTTCTTTCCAGAAGAAGGCTTGGAGATGAAACACTGACGAGTAGTCTCCTGAACCGTAAGAGAAATCTTCTTTCGCGTGAATAAAGTACGGCTACGGCTTGGGGAAGACCTCACGCTATGAAGACGAGGAGGGCCGTCGTTTGACGTATCCTTAGAATCGCGACGGTGAGAAAACCCGACTTTCCAGTATATTGAATCGGTGGAAGAAAGTTGATCGTCCATCTTGTCCAGGGAAGGGGTTTGTGAACTTATGGGAAGTTTCGAGCTAGAGGTCATGTAATTAGTGGGCGGACCGGGGGCGGCTTGCAGGTCCAGCTTAGAAGTGTCAACTTCTCTGACACTAAGTGGCTTACAGTAGCTCTAATCGTATGTAAAATCGTCATATGCCCCGTTCTTGATCATTGTCATGAATGTCTCCGCAAATTGCGGGACACCTTCAACCGTTGTGATCTCGAGATCATTGAAGGACTTAAGTATACCCCGCCACGGAGCTGTCGTCCTACCGAATGCATTCTTGTAAACTCGATTGCGCTTCGCTTCAAGATCAAAGAGCCTGTGAATAATTGCTGGGCGTGTTGTGCCAGTAATTGCGATGGAAAACGGCGGGGGCCTGCATGCCGAGCTGAGCAGCGGGACGCCTGTCGCCGCCGTCATAAATGGCAGTGTCTCTGATTTCTTCAAGATGTCCAAGACGAAGTTTGCAAATTAACTTTCGACTGCGAAGGATAGAAAGCCTGCGCTTCGTTCAACGTAGGTGTTGGGGCTCTTGTGGGCTTTCGGCGCAATGACATTTACATGCTCCAATCGGCGATCTCGTTTGTCTCCGGCTGCTTCATGAGTAGAGGGCAATGCTCACAGGAACTAATTCGTCCAATAGTCAGCCCCAAAAAGATACAGCATAGGGTGTGTCGGTTTGTAGGCTGGGTATCTTCGAAGAGTCTCGATAAGCGAGGGTTGCCAGTCTCGTCGATATCGTGGGTTGCGATAGGGAGTACACAATACCCCAGAACGCAGCGCCAAGAGCGAAACCAAGATGAGATTAACTACCCAGGTAGGCTGTATCTCCAAGGATTCAGAGATTGAAACCCGGTTTGAATCACCTTTTGGAACGGCTGCAGAATAGAGGTGTACCTTGGGAGCAATCGATCATTTCACCGGGCATCACGATCATAGTGTCGTGTATAATAAAGTCCTGATATATGGAAACCTTATTCGCGTATCCGTCATGGTGTTGAATCTGATGATCTTGAAAAGTAGTATATATAATGTTTAATATATCTTGACTTAGAGCTAGAGACTAAGGGACTCAGAGCTCATGAAATCACTTTTGTACTACACACTCTATCACGCCCTTATTTCTGTCAATTTCAATATGGCTCCTTCCTTAGACAAGGTTCTCTTACGGTTCATTGAGGAACTCACAGATGATCAACTACGGTGTTTGCCTTTTACCCCTGGTACGGTGTTCAAAGACCGCCATGGAGATAATTTCAGGCGCAATATGCAGGGAGTAAGGTTTAAGTCCTATAATTCAAGACTGAGGGAATGAAATGCTAATTGATGATAGCTAACTACCAAGGGCCGGTCATTGAATTTGCAAATTCAAGTGAATCATGGAGCCACTCACCGCGCTCTGAAGCATATCAGGGCCAAGGGTCTTACAATCGCAGGCCCGGTCCTTGTCACAATCGGCGAGGAGGTGAACCCGGAGGAGATAAGAAGGTTGTTCAGGGAGACAAGGAAGCGCTATACCCGTTCAACTTGAGTTGTGAGATTGAAGTATCAAATATTAATAGCGTGGGTGCTGCGCATTCCCTCTTTGGCCATAAGAGTAGGGTGAAGAAAAAAATGGCCATGCTATGGACTACATAACATGTCTTCCTCGGCTAGCAATGAAGCGGCTCGCGATGGGAGCCTCAGCTCCATCTAATCGACTGCTCCGCGCCGACTATTATTAGAATTTTGAACATGAGGAAGGAAACCAGACGGAGAGGAAACCAGACGGAGAGAAAACCAGACGGAGAGAAAACCAGGGATGAAGTGTGAATCATGAGTCTGCCTACATAGGTTGTGTCCACCCTGCATGCCCTGCATGTGATTATGAGAATAGAGAAGTGTAGGACGAGGTGACGACTAATGTCAGTGTAGCCGTGAAAACATAAGCCATGTCTATTTTGTGAGGCTTTGTGGATCGACAGCAACCGGAGGATAGTAGCAACGGCCATGGCTCGATGGTGACTCCGCAGTGATTGGTGGCCTTCCTCTCAACTCTTGCGTACCTTCGACTGCCCCATAAAGAGATCCCTGGTTAATGTGCTCTTTCGGTCGAACCAACTAGGCGCACTAGCAAGAGGGGCTGTCAGGCTGAGCCCTCGTGCGGCTCAACCAGCCCACGGACCCTCACCCCAATCTTGACCTCATCCTACCAGAGAGAGCGCTCCAGTCGTGTTTGGCTTTCCAGAAAACACATCACATGTGTACGTGATAATGAGGCCTTGGTGTCGATGCCAACCTGGCCATGGGACGAGGCGTCGTCCGAGGCAGCCCTCTCCACCTGATGACATATCGGTTGGACAAGCTGAGTCCGCTTCGTAGAGCTGCTCGGCTGCTCTCAAGGTCGATTCCTTGATCCTGGCACAGCAGTGAGGCTGTCATCTGTCTCAAGCATATCCTGGAAGCGAAGGTGATGGTAATAAGCCGTGAGCGGGCTAAACCCGATCCTTCTGGTGACCAAGCAGCAGCAGGAGTGCGGGGTTCAGCTGTCGCAATGGAGCCCAGTCCTAGCTGTCCTCAGCAGAACGTTGCATCGCTCGGTGTGTGCACCTTTGAAATACTCGCTCTATCGTACGATCAAGAATATACCGAGAAAGAACGCGGCCTGAGTTACCGATTTAACGCCTCCCATATATTCCAGATTATTCCGATCACATATTGCACCGCTAGCGAACCCGTCTCGTGTGATGGCAGGGATTCATAGTGTCGAATGTGCAGCGATGGCAGCCTTATGGTCAAGTCCTGTTCATGATGGAAGCAGGCCTGTGCTATCGTAATTTGTCGAATCCGGCTCAAAGGTTTGCTGTTTCGGATATCGTGGATCGGCATCAGGAAGGAAGTTGAACAACACACCACCAGCGGGGAGAGGGAGGGGGCGAGGTCTTGAAGGGGTGGCGGGTTGCTGATTACTATCCATCGGCACTTCAAAAGCCGACAAAACCGGACCAGACGGCGCCGATCACGGCAGCCCTGGGTTCCAGGAATCCGGGACCAACACTATTGACGGGAAGGGTCCAGGGTTCATCCGGATTGTTGAAGAAATCGACATCCTTGATATACAAACTCCTTGGGAATAATGAGTGGTCGCCGTTACTTCTCCCCGCATGTTCGCCTTGAAGTCAAAAACTACGATCGACATGATCGGCACCCTTGGCTGCGAGTAACCAACGGCGCCTTACCTAACCCACCCACCAGGTCCATCCCTGAATAGAAGCACAAGCTGAGAGGAAAGCTAAGAAGCCACGAGGATGAGATCCATCTCAGCACGTTCGCGGATGGCAACGACGAGAATGACGGACCTGCAGAAGCTGCAGCCGGGAGTCGTCATTGGATCTTGCAGCGGAATGATCCATCGTCGAGAAGTGACGAATTGAAAGGACCCGACTTTTCATTCGATGGCTGGAGTAACGGCCGAAATTATCGAATTTAATTTCGTGGTGATTCCGAACATGACGGGATTTGATCATCTGTGATTCGTGGTTGGTGGTGGCGAGGGATTTGAAGGGCCGGTGTGAGGCGGACTTGTCATGGGTGGGTGCCGTTCGCCTCACTTTTCTGCCTATCTACTGCAGGCTCACACCCCCAACCTGTGAGATGGAATGCAATCCAGATGAATGGTTCCCACTTATGAGAAACCGTCAAGACAATGAGGGTATGTGGCGTAAGGCCTTGCATGCAGGCATAGCAGAGGCAGGTTCTGACGACTGAGAACTCGAAGCGGTGAGGATGCCGACAGCTGAACCCAAAAGGGCAAGACTGTGAAAGTGCGTTTCTTGTCTTGCACTTGGTGCAATAATACGACTTGTACACTCGTAATCACCACTTGAATACAGCGCATGAGGATTGGCACGCCCTGATGGTCGCATGGTTGGCGAAGATAAATACCGTCTTCGTCCTCCTGATCACCATCAACCAAGACCAGCATGCGCCATCTTGTCCACTCCGGGTTCCTGGATAGACAGATCATTTCCTTCATGCTCGAACAATCGTAGTAGCCATGCCCTCGTCGTCAGAGATGAACAGATACTGGATTCCGAGGTTGGACATCCACAAAAAGATCATCACCCAAGAGCTCCCTTACTACCTTGGTCCGGATGCGACGGTCAGACCGTACACAAACGAGGTGTGAACATCTCAGACAGGATGCCAGAGACGCCTCTCACAGCATCAATAGGGAGAGGATGGTTTCCTCATCACTACCCCAGGTCCCTGCCTGACAGATGTGAGCCTCGTCGTCGCTTGCCCCTATTTGGCGCAGAACCGTGAGCCACTGACTACCTCGCCTTTCATAGGAACAAATCGACGATATCTGCAGGAAATCCAAAGAAATGTGGGAGCGACAAGCCGCGATTAGGGCTCAGGAGGCCGACAAGCCTCTCAAGAGACCGCTGCACCAGCCGGTGGTCATATCCAGAGGGTCGAACGACTCGTCACGAAGGAGACACGATGCACACCGCAGCCACGAGCGGCATCGACGTTACGATGACAGGCGACGTGAATGAGTCTCAGCGGTTCGGCGGAGCCGACTGGAGTGATCGAGATCTCAGATTGGGCCAGGATTTTCTTTGGATCTAAGCACGCAGACGACACAGGCGTTGCAGGTGGCCGGGTGAGCCCTTTCATGCATAACGGCACGAAATTTGTGGGATTTGATGATCCAAGGCGCTACCATCTGCGAAGAAGGTCTCGCGGGTATTGAGGGGAAGCTGATTTGTGTGGCCTGGTGGTCGCATCGGACGGTGGATCCGACCGGACTCTCGTTGTTTTTGACTGGTTGAGCGACAGGTGGACGAAGCTGTATAACCAAGTCTGTCTGATTGGGACAGGCCTAGCTTTGTGTCCCAGAACGGCCCAGAAACAGCCTGCCATCTGGCATTCTTGGGGGCCAATGGTGACGACCGAGGACTCCGGCGTCGTCTGCCCATCGCTCCTAATAGGTATGTGTATGCGGAATTGTTGCAAGAGGCGCATAGCGAAACGGCGCGTCGGCGAATGCGACCAGCTAGCTTTTCGTCCCGTCCAGATACCCAATAGGCACATGTATTGCATTTCCCAAATAGACAAGTTGCATAGAAGTTGAACGGAATGGGTTCTGAGAACCAACGATAGCACGTGTTTTATCCGAAGATGGCTGTTCAGTGGGACGTCCCGAAGGTATGCGAATCCCGACACTAATTTCGGCCCGTGTCCAACGTCAACCTGTGAAGCATGAATCCATCAATGATCGGGAAACACTGGCCCTTATCGAGGTGTCATGGTGCGTTGTGTGGAGGGACCAATGACCGAAGCAAGGCTGGCCGGTCAGTGTGGTGAGCAGAGAGTATGTGTGACACGTCTGCCTGTTCACGGCGTGAGAAAGGCCCATGTCGACGTGTGCCGAAGTCAGGTGGCATACCCGTACCCCTCAAGTGGTGTGCTTTGCCTCGTCAGAGCATCGGCCGCAGACTCGTCCGAGGTCTAGTTCATGATTCTTCGAACGTCGCTTCGTACCGCTGAAGATTGAGAGGACCGGCAGACCAAAGCATCAGCGCTTGAACGGCCACGTTTTGCGGCTCGCGGGTCGTCCCTTTGGCCCGTGTTCCCAAAGAGGCAGGCGTGAGATAGCCGACCACGTTCACCCACTCGCCGATACGTGTCTGCTCTGACTTGAGGTTGCCGAGAAGGAGGTTGACATCAACCAATGCACTAACATTGGATCCTTTTGGGGATTCGTGGTGTAATGTAAGCACAGCCGAGTCCATTGAATAGGACGTGATACTGGAGCCAAGTCAGCAGCCAGAATATGAGAAAGCACCGGTAAACTCCCGATCACGAGGCGTGGACGTCGAATCATGAAGACCTTTGTTGTGTTAAGAACTTGGACACCTTACCATCCCAAGAACCGGACCTTTTCGCCTGGAGTTTTTGAAGGCAAGTCTGACAGGAGACTGAGCTTTGAGGGGAGTGGGCCCCTTGACATGGTCGATGCGATTGTCAGTCTAAAGCAATAGTGTTATGGTAGCATTGCGAACGCAGCGTCTCCATGAATGTCCGGTTATCGACGATGACTGCGGTTGAGTTATGACAATGCGAGGATTGAAAGCACGTTTGAACAGAGTGGATGGAAGAGTCCCTTCCGCAGTCGACTCTGTCCGCCACCACCTTCTACCTACCTAGGTAAGCACGGGGTAAGGTAGAGCTTGACGGGGACGGGGTTGCCCAAAGCTGCGTTATGTAAGCATAATCTCCTGATAAGACGATAAGACATCGGTCTCGGAAAAGCCTCACGTGCACGGCGGAACTGGGTCATCTGACCGGTTAAACCACGGAAGAATCAGGCGGCCATTGTTGCTGGGCGAGCACCGTCATCGCCCGCCGCCCACTAAATGGCATCGCTAAGCCAGTCGGGAGCTTGCATCATACCTGCCTACGTACCTTGACTCTATCTCTCAGCCTTCTGCCTATCGGCCCTCGCGATATTTCGACCTGCTGGCCGCGAGTCCTTCGTCGCACCATCTAGAGCCTCATTACTCGAGTCCGCCAATACCCTTCATCCGCTCCACGGTTCGTTGACGACGCCAGGTGCCCACTTGCGTCCTGTTTCGGTACCCCGCCATCAAACTTCGGCCTACTGCCACGCAACCCGATATCACGGCTGCCTTCGAGCCGTAGCTGCCTGCACACACCCTCAAAACCGACTTGCATCTCATCGAGCGATACTTCTCGATACCCCTTTTCCGAATACCGCGAAGCAAACATCATCATGTCTGGCGTCTGGGGCTGGTTCGGCGGCGGCGGTGGCGCCAAGAAGAAGAACGATGCCAAAGATGCGATCCTCGGCCTGCGAGTTCAGCTCGATATGCTGCAAAAGAGAGAGAAACACTTGCAAAACTTGATGGACGAGCAAGATGCTATCGCGAGGAAGAATGTGAACACAAACAAGAACGGTGAGCAGGCCAAGCGGTATTTCATGGATTGTAGGCTTGGGTGCTAACAAAATGTCCCGATAGCCGCAAAGGCTGCCCTGCGCCGCAAGAAGGGCCACGAACACAGCCTGGAGCAAACAGTTTCCCAGATCACGACACTTGAGTCCCAAATCAACGCCATAGAGTCTGCGAATATCAACCGCGAGACACTGCTCGCTATGGAGAAGGCTGGCCAGGCCATGAAGGGCATCCACGGCAAGCTCACGGTCGAAAAGGTGGACCAGACCATGTATGTCCTCAAACCTTATCACATGATGGTGTTTCGACCCAGTACTTACCAGCGAAATGCAGGGAGGACCTCCGAGAACAAAATGCACTCAGCGAAGAGATTGTCAACGCTATCACAACGGGACAAACGGACGCCATCGACGATGTGGACTTGGAGGACGAGCTGGAGCAGATGCAGCAGGAGCAGTTGGACGAGCAGATGATCAGCACCGGCTCGGTTCCCGTATCGGACGCTGTGCACCGCATGCCCGCTCCGGCGAACGGAGAACGTAAGGACACTCCCTCATCCACGCCCGGTCTAGATCCAGTGACTAATCATAGCCGCGCAGTCAAAGGCAAGACGCCGGTCGCTGTCGAGGAGGACGACGAGGAGGCAGAGCTCCGCAAGCTGCAGGCGGAGATGGCCATGTAAAGGGCCCAAGACGTCAAGTGATGCTGTGGGGACGGTCGAGAGTGGTGGCATAGCATTCCTGTTTCGGGACGGGGGCTTCTGGAGGCATGCATGGAACTACGGTGCACACGAGGGGAAACCGAGGTGCCATGCGAATGGCTCTTTGCCCGAGAGAAGTGGACGCTGCACGACATGCCTCGCAGCGCACAGGCGCAAGCACGCTCGAACGCAGGGCCTGCTGTGAAGGAGAAAGCATCCTGCGCGACCTTGGTTCACATGTTTCACAGCCAGCCAGCTGGCCCCTCTTCCCTTTCCAGACCTGTCTACTGGCGTTGGCGTTATGGGGCACCTGGGTGCTATTCGATGGGAATCTCGCGGTTGTGGAGGCTGAAGGGAGTTTGACAAGCTTTTTCTGCGTTGCGGGAGGGTACTTTACACAGTCTACGTCTACGTCCAAGTCTTCATAGAACACATATTGACCGTTGTTGAGAAGCTAGAAGGGTCGGTGTAAGGAATACATGCAGTGTCTATCATTGGAAACTCGGGGATGCATTGCTGGCGTCTGTCTCCCAAGGGTCCTTCTAAAATGGTTTGCTTGGCTTATGCGCCGGAGACGCAGCCGCGCTGCAACGGCGTCTGGTCCGGTGAGCGGCGGGCGAGACATGGACGGCGGTCCACCTGGGCTCGATGGATCATGGCAGCGACGCAGCGGTGTTGGCTCAGGTCGAAGGTGAGAGGGTCCCACCTGACCGGGACCGGGACAGAAGCCACTGCTCACGTGTCTCGGCACACCGCCAGTCGCCAGGAGTGACCGATCGCGATGATGAACATCCGAAGCTACGATCAACTTTCCCCGTGGGCGTCGAGGTGGCTTCGATGGCGATCCGGAGGCCTCGTTGGCCGCAGCCGTGATCCGAGTCACGGTCTCCGTAATACAAGCGGGGTCACTTTGCGCTGGACGATGCTATCTCGATGATGTAGAGTGGAATCGACCATCAGGAGAAAACAAAATGAGGCTTCACGACGTGTTCATGCGAAAAAATTGTTAAGGGTTGAGTGCGGCCATAGGCGGTGGATGAGCGAGGCGGTTGGTGGCTCTCCAAGAGAAGTCAGGGACACTTGCTGAAGAAGCGGGCGTCCAGCGATGCTGCAAAAGTACCTTTGGACTCAATTTGCGCGGATATTAGGTGATGGCGGGGATACCGATACTTGCTTTTTATCAAGACCCACACGAGACGTTTATCACGGCAGCTAAGAGCAGGCTTCTTTCTCAGAGACAATAGAAGCGCGCTGGAAGGGAGGTGCCCTGTGTTTCCGTCTCATTTAGCGCCCAACGCACTACCGCCGTATCCCTTCTGCCCTAATCCCAGGCGTTTCCAGGGCACGTCCAACTTTTGAGCCGGCATTCCAGCCCAACGGTGCCCGTGGTGCCCTGTAGGGTCACAACGGCCCTTCCATTCCCAAAGGACGGGCTGGCAACGGGCTGGCAGTGACGTGACAGCGACCAGTGCGTCCTTCCAGAACAACGGAATGGAATGACACCCGACCAAAATTTCCCCCTTCCTTCCCTGAGCTGGTAAATTGAAGGGCCAACTTAATTTTTTCATCTGCCCAGGAAACATCCATGGATCGCTGCTCGTCCAGCATAAACAACAAAACAACTCGCGATCGGACAGTTCTACCTCTATCACGCGTAGCCCACAGGACACCTCACAGACGATAGCAGCCAGCCATCACATTCGCCTCGTGTTCCCAGTAACGATACCACTCGATATCACGTTCGGTATCGCGATGGCCTACCTTACCTCATCGTGAGCTTCAATGCCATGCCAGCCCGACGGGCGTCCGTCAACGGGCGACCACCGACATCTGCCAACTGTTCAGCCATCGTCGGGATCAGCCTGAATAACCGTCGGTGCCAGACAGAAAGAAGTTGGCACTAATCAGCAACCATGTCGTCGGCTGTCGTGCTCTCGGCGCCCAACCAACCCCCGGGTTTCGACCTCTGCGGCCCATCGCATTTTCCCTCAGTCTTCTCCTCCGTCTGTGGCATGTCGTCGGACCAAGTCGGGTTCCCGCAGGGCATCAACGGCACCAATGGCAGTAATTGCTTTTGCGCGACGGGACGCATACTCGCTGCACATCTCCTCGGGCCAGACTGGGCTACTGCAGCTCTCACACACCGTCCGTCGGGAGGAGCCATGTGGTTACCTCAGCCATCCACAGCAACTGTCATCCCGCCCAACCTCCGCTACCTACCCAGTACGTTCTCGTAACCAGGTAGACGCCAGCCTCTCTTCCACGACTCGCCAGTGACAACCATGCCAGAGGCTATGCGTATGCGTACATCTGACTCTCGCCAAAATCTTCCGTCCAACCCGCACCCTTCGCGCCGGTGGCAAGGTTTCCAAGGAGCATCTCACACGAATACTCAACCTCCATGCTACACATGGCCACTACTAGCTTGCTAGGCTTCACAACTCGCCTTGACTATTATATCTCTACTCGTCGAGAAGTCTACCGAGTAGCTCACTGTACTCTACTTGCGTTTACAAACCGCTACAAACCGCCGCCCAACCCCACCATTGCGACGGCCGGTGCCACTATCGCTGTCACTGCAGTCACATCCGCCCCTCCCGCCAGCCCGCGGTCCGGACTCTGCTGCATGGATCTTCACAGGCGAGCCTCAACCAGGCGAGCCACGTTGCACGTCGCTGACCGGGGGTTTAATGGCCGATGAGAAACAAACCGCGCTCTTTCGCCTTCTAACCCCCACCGTCACCATTACCTGCCGCCGCGACCTGCCTCAGGGACGCTGGAAGCTCCCCTCCCGCTTACATAAAACTCTCACACAGAATCACACACATACAACCTATCTCACCCATCCGTCTAGCTGCATGTAGCCAACCCGCGGGTTCTCCCTCGTCCACCCTCCATCTTCTCGAACAACGGATGACAGGCCACTTGGGTTGAGGGTGCCCTCCATTGTGTGATTCCAGGAACCACTCTTCCGTCGGCAATCTTTTCCTTGTGTCCTGACAGGCACCATGTACCTAGCCAACAGCAAGGATCCGCCTGGCTCCAGTGGGCCGGCCCATCGTGTTCCCTGTCTCCTATTGCCCAATACGCTCGAGTGCGCTGGGCCAGACGTTGACGACCAGCGCAGCACAGCAATTATTAGCTCATAACCGCTAAGCAGACAGTTACTCGACGCTTCACCGGCTGCCGTTTCTCAGACTTTTCAGACAGGCACACGGGATAGAGAGATAATTGGGGCCCTCTATGCCTTTTTGGGCCAATTTCATGGCTGATGAGAATTCTTTGGAGGACAACGGTTCAGCAAGGTTGTCTGCTGGATTGTCTCTCAACCGTGGCATTTGTCTCAAATCTAGATGCTTGCCTTCTTACCCTCAGACACGGCCCATCGGACTGGACCGAGCTTGTCTCATTTTCCTCCTAGATTGGGAGTATCTGGTTGGATTGGGCTCATTGGGTTGCTGCAAGTGTTCTACCCTACAGAGCTAAACTCCGGCACGCGGTAGAGGGAAAGAGAAGACGATTCACGACAAAAGGGGTTAAGACCACAGAATTTAAACTACATATCCTGGAAGAAATCAGCGGCATTCATGCCCGCCATCGTCGAGCCGCCTTGCTATGCCGGTTGGCCGCTTCATCCCAATTGCACCGTCGTTGGGCAGCCATTATCCCTCCTTCACCTCGGCTCCAAGTCCGTCCGATGTTCACCTCCCTCATGTCTCTCCTGTCTCATCTCACATCATCCATCCATCCAACTGTCAAGCCCCCCGAATTCCCAAAAGCCTCAAACCCCAGTCCAAACCAACCCAATTGCGACGTGGCGCCAGTGCTCTTCCCGCCTCACTTGAGCCAATGGCTCTGGAGCACGACAGTTGATCACTTGGTCTCAGAGATTGCCCGAATCTGTCCCCATTCGTGGGGACGACGTGGGGTACGCCTGCGTCAGGGACCCCTTACTCCCGCACCCTGTACCCTGTCTCCGGCCAGTGATGCTTGTGATGTTTGGCACTGCTAGGAAAGCTCCCCCCTGCTTGTCGAGAACCTACTTTTTCTACCCACGTCTTGGCCCAGTCGTGCGCTCCTGGGTCTGGCCTTGGACAGTTCGCATCTCGTCATTCATGGTCCTTATTTCCCCCTACCCTATCCATTGTCAAGCCGAGACAACAAATCTGCCACTTCCCGGTCATCAACTATCACCAATCCATCTGTTGTCTGTTTACACTGCTACATTCGTCTCATAGGCGACGAGATACAAGCCAGTACTTCCTTTTGAGTTTCGCGATACCCGCCCAAGAGACTCGATTCCTCTCGACTCCGGTTTGGGCACCAGACACTTGCAACAAGAAATCGAGAACCCAACGTGAGCAAAAGACAACAACCCAATCTCACTCTCACCAAAAGACCCAATCACCCAGGTAGGCCACGGACAACATCACACCATCACCCCCGGATCTGCATTAACTGTGTCAGATTAGGCAAGGGCACCCATAATCACCAGTCCCGGACAGCATGAATCCGCCTGATGAACCGGTCGACTACTGCCCGTACCGGGCGAACGTTGGCTGGGGCCAAGTCCAGACACAGGACTTCTCCAACGTCAACTACTTTAAGGCCTCGGATGACGAGCTACAGAATGGTGAGAGCTACGTACCGCGCATGCTTTAATTGATATCGCATTGTCCAATTCTGACCTGTTTAATTTCCAAAAGACGAAGACGTATTCGCCAACGGTCAGGTGTACCCCGCGCAGCCACCGGCTTCATCAAGTAGCAAGAAGAAGAAGAAGAAGAGCAAAAAGGACAAGGCTTCCGCAGCAGCACCAGCCATCTACGACGAAGCGCCAACACCCCCCGAGTACGCCGCCCCAGAAACACCACAAGAAACCGTCTTCCCCGATGAAGAGTGGGCGCCAATAACCAAGACAAAGAAAAAGAAGAAGAAGAAGGGCCAAAAGGAGGAAGCTGCACCACCTCCACCTCCTCCGCCCGTGGAACCGGAACCGACACCTGAACCCGAAGAGGAACCGGAACCTCAGCGCGAGCCAACAATCCCGGAGGAGCCAGAGCAAGAGCCCGAGCAAGAGCCCAAACCTGAGCCTGAGAAGGAGCCCGCGCCTGAGCCCGAAATCGCCACAGAGCCGCCAATCTCGCCATCTTCAAAAAAGTCCAAAGAGTCCGCCAAGGAGGTCCCCAAAGAGACATCGAAGGAATCCTCCAAGAAGGACAAGAAAGACAAGAAGAAGGACAAGAAGAAGAAGAAGAAGGGCGCCAAGGAGGCTGAGCCGGAGCCGGTTGAGAGCCCCAAGTCCGTTCCCGCGGAAGACGCCAAGCCGTCCAAGATGGACGAGCCAGAGGCTCCGGCCCCGGAGACCGTCGTCGAAGCGAAGGAGGAGCCTGTCCCTGCCACCGACCGCAGTCTTGGAGAGTCCAAGGACGACGCTGATAAGGGCGACTCGAGCGCTCTCCCAGCAGCTGCGGCTGCAGCTGCAATAGCGACCGCTGGAGTGGCGGCCGTTGTTGCGACAGACGCAGCCTCGTCAGATGCGCCGGATGCGCCCGCCACCGAGGAGAAGCAAGAGGATAAGGATGCGGAACCCTCAGACACGCCTGATCCTGCTCCTGCGCAGGAGGAGGCTGTGGCGGAGGCGGAAGCTTCCACAGATGGCCCCAGTGCTATTGAAGATATGGATACAGCTCCCGCAGACGCTCCAGATGCCCCCGCAGAACCTCCAGAGGCCCCTGCTGGCGATGAGAAGGCGGAGAGCAACGCGGATGCTCCTGTCGACGATACCAACTTGGCCGATGAGGAGGCGTCTCCTTCAGACACTCCCGAGCCTCCCGCAGATGCATCGGAGGCCCCTGTCGAGGAGGAGAAGGCAGAGAGCACGCCCGAAGCACCCGCTGACGACGAGAAGCAGGGTGACGAAGCTGCTCCTTCAGATGCTCCACAAGCTGAAGAAGCCTCGGAAGTCCCAGCGGACGACGAACAACAGGAGGACGAAAAGGCAGCACCTTCAGATCCTGCGGCTGCTCCTGTAGAGGAGGAGAAGCCGGAGGCTGAAGAAGCGGCTCCTTCCGACGCCACTGCTACTCCTACAGATGCGCCAGATGAGCCAGACGCTCCTGTCAAGGACGCGGAGGTTGAAGCTGCGGATGCCGCTCCCGCAGAGACTCCCGCTGTCGCCGTTCAAGAAGACGAGGCCCAGACCACGGAAGAAGTCCCTGCGGACAACGCTGAAACTGCTGTACCCGAGGAGAAGGCTGAAGATGCCGAAGCATCACCAGCAGATCCCACACCGGAGGCCATACCGGAGGCTCAAGAGGAAACCCCACAGCCCACGGAACCGCCCGCCGCTGACGCATCTGAGGATGCCCCAGCTGCAGAGGCCACCGCTGATGCTCCCGAGGAAGAATCAGGAGATAAGACCGAGGTTGATGCGCCGGTTGAAGATCCTGCTCCGGCTGAAGATCCTACTCCAGCTGAGGAGGCTGCTCCGGCTGAGGATGCCGATGAAGTCGCTGCTCCCGAGCAAACGGAAAGTCCGGACGCCCCTGCCGTTGAGACTGCCGAGGACGTGCCGGCTGCCGACGACGCGCCCAGCAACCCGGAGGAAGCAAGCGACAAGCTTGCTGAGGACGCCCCTGCCCCCGAACAAGCGGAGAGCGAAGAAACCGAGCCACCCGTCGCTGAAGCTGCCGAAGAATCACCAGCTGCCGATACAACGCCCAGCGATCTCCCAGAGGCAGGCGAGGAGACTGCGCCAGCCGAGGAGATCAGCGCCCCTGAGGACGGAGAAAAGCCAGAAGCCGCGGCGGCAGAGGTTGCGGAACCCGAAGCGCCGGCTGCTGCTGACGATGAAGCCACCGCCGAAGCTGACGACGCCGCATCTCCTGAACCTCAAGCTGATGATCTTGCCGCACTCGCAGAGGAAGTCAAGGCAGATGCCGCGGACGAGACCGCAACTCCGGCAGATCCTGACACCACTCCAGCAACTGCCGAAGAAGAAGCCAAGGACCAGCCCGTCGACACACCTCAGGCGGAACCCATCAGCGAGACCACACCTGATAATACAACCGTGCCAGTCGACGATGCCAGCGAAGAATCAGCTGAGGTTGCCACTGAGCAGCCAACCGAGCCTCCTAGTGACGAACCGGCACCGGCTGAGACTACCAGTGAGCCCGCAGCCGAAGAGCCAGCGGAAAAGCCTACTAATGCTTCTCAAGAAGAATCTAGCAGTGAAAATCCTGCCGAACAATCAGCGGAGCCTTCCGTTGAACAGGCAGCCGAGGCTGTAAGCGAGTCGCCAGTCGAGGCTGCCCCTGAAGAGGCGGCTGAGATTCCCGCCGAGCAGCCAGCTGAGGATCAAACTGAAGCTGTCTCGGAAGAGGTTTCTAATGAAAAGCCAGTCGAGGACACAGCTGAGGCAACAGCTGAGGCAACAGTTGAGCCAGTCGAAGCGGCTGCTGAAGAAACTGCCCAGGCTGAGGAGTCTGCCAAGGAGCCTGTCGAAGAGCCAGCCGAGGCACCAGCCGAGGCACCAGTCGAAGCACCAGCTGAGGCACCAGCTGAAGAGGCGGCTGAGCCGGTTGAAGCAGACGCCGAGGAGCCAGCTGAGGAGCCCGCTGTGGAGGCTGCCAAGGAGCCTTCTGATGAGCCCAGTGATAAGCCCGCCGAGGATGCCAGCATCGCTCCGGAAGAAGCACCAGCCGCCGAGATCCAGCCTCAAGATGCAGCGCCGAATGAGACTCTTGATAAGCCATCAACCGAAGAGGCCGCTCCTGAAGAGGAAACCGAGGACCAAGCTGTCGAAGCTGCCACGGAGGCCAAGCCTGAAGATGATCCCGTCTCAACGTCCCTTGATGAGGAAGCAGCACAAGACGCACCCGTGTCAACTGAAGGTATGGACCAGTATGAACTGATTAGCGACGGCAAAGAATTCACCCTTTCGGAAGCCAATTTAAGCGCGGAGACCAAGGATACTAAGACAGTAACAGAGCCAGCCACGGAAGCCGAGGAAGCTGCCACAGAGGAGACCCCTGCCGATGCTCCTGCCGACGACCCCGTGGAGCCTACTCCCGCCGCGGACACGGATACCACGGCCGAATCGGAGCCAAAGCCGGAAGCTGAGAGCGCAACCGATCCACCTGCAGAGCCTGCAGAGCCTGCCGAGACGGCCGAACCCGCCGACACTGTCGAAACTCAGACTCCGGATGACAACAAAGCCGAGGAAGCCGCCGAGCCCGAACCCACTCCTCAGGAGAGCGACATTCCAGAGCCCCCCGTCGAGCAAAGTAGCGAGGAAGCTCCCGTCGCCGTGCCGGAGCCCGCCCCCGAGAGCACTGAGGCGGAGACCACCGAGGCCGCGCCGACGCCGGATAGTCAAGATGAAGCGGCCGAGGTCACTGCCGGAGCAGACTCGACGCCGGAAGAAAGCAAAGCTAGAGAAACCGAGGCTGAGGCCGCCCCACAGCCCGAGGCTGACGCTGCCCCGGAAGACTTCGACACACCGGCGGAGGAGACCAAGGACGAGGGTGACGATGCTCAAGAGACCACCGACGAGCCACCTGTTGAGCTGGCCACTGCTGAAGAGAGCCCTGCCGCTACCGTTGATGAGAGCCTCACCGAGGATCATCCGGCTGTTGATGGCGGCGAGATCCCAGCTGTAGAGGAAGCACTCGCAACAGCACCTCCCGCAGAAGAAGCCGTTAGTGCCGAGCAGGTACAAGAGAGCCCTGTTGACACACAGCCCGCTGAGGAAAGCGTTGAGGACGAGCCCGCAACTGTCGAAGATGACAAGCAAGAAGATGCGGTGCCAGCTCCCGACGCGGCGGAAGAGGTGTCACAGCCCGATGCACCTGCTCCCGAAGCTGAAGCGGTCCCCGAGGTTGAAGAACAAGCCCAAGATAGCACCGCCGACGCCGACGGTGATGCGGCCCAGCCAAGCAATGTCGAAGAGGAACAGCCCGCAGTAGCCGATCCGCCCGCAGCAGAGGAAACCGCGGAAGACAAGCCTGCTGCCGAAGCTGCTCAGGAGGCAGACGTTCAGGTCGAGGACAAAGAACAAGATGGTTCAGCTCCGGACCCAGATCAAAGCCCGGAACAAGCAGAGCCGGCCCCAGCTCCAGAGGAAGACGCTCAGCCCGAAGAAGCCGCTGCTCCAGTAGAAGAGACACCAAATGAGGTCGCAGACGTTCCCGCGCCTGTCCCTTCAGACGAGCAACCTAATGCTTCTGTCGAAGAACCTAAGGAGGTCTCTACGGAAGGCGAGGCTGCCACGGAAAGCCAAGAACAAGCTAATGAGGTTGAAAAGGCTGCGGAACCAGCTGATGTGGTAGCCGAAGCGGCACAGGCCGAAGAGGTAGAGGAGCCTGAGAGTACTCCTGCACCTGAGCCTGTTGAAGCTGGCGAACCTGAACAGCCCGCCGAAGCTAGCGGACCTGAGGAACCGGCGGCGGAAGCCGGCGAGGCCAGTGAAACTGCGCCCGAGCCTGCTAAGACCGCCGAACCTGAGCAGCCCGCAGCTGAGGCGGCTGAGACGCTTGAGACGGCTGAAGCTGAGCAACCTGCTTCGGAGCCCGCTGAGACTGCTGAGATCGAGGAAGCTGCGCCTGAACCTCAAGAACAACCGGTTGAGTCTATCGAGCCTGTTGCGCAGCCCGAGGCCGACCCGGTCGAGCCGAGTGAGACTGTGGCAAGCCCTCCTGAGAGCGAGGAAGTTCAGACGGAATCTTCAGCGGCCGAAGCCCCTGCTGAACCTGTTACTGCCGAAGAAGCTCCAGCCGAACCCGAACAAGCTGCAGATGAGCGTGCTGCTGAGACTGCCACTGAGCCTGCTGCGGAGGAGCCGGCTGCAACGGAAGACTCCATCGCCGCCGAACCCGCCGCAGCTGAAGCCCC
>JABGLZ010000893.1:0-15611 GCA_014705045.1 Colletotrichum theobromicola | reverse complement strand
AGGGGCGGGAAGAGGCGCAGGTGCTTGCCAGTAGCAGCGAGTCTATGACAGCGATAATTTGGGCGTTTGGGCGTGAGGCATTTGCGGCAATGCCGCGAGAAGACGAGTTTGTCGATGCCAAGACTTTATTGCCGTTTCGGGCAATCGTGGATAGGAGCTGGTGGAGATGGCTCGGTGAAAGAAGTCGGCGAGAGGGGGCGAGTTGTTCGGCATAAGACTGTCGGACCCTTAACTGCGCCTTAGTCAGGACTGAAGAAGCCAAACCCCCCTTGTTGTGTGTATATTGCAGAGGACGGCTGCGATACCACGAGCAGAAACATCGTCTTCGTCGCCCTTGCTGGTGTTTGGGGGTGGTTTGGTGACCTTGGTCGCTTTGGTGATACACTGATGGTCGTCAAGGGCTCTCGAAGGTGAGGGATTCGGGGATGATGTCTGGAGGAGGTTGCATGCTGGTCGGGGTCGTCGACCGTCGAGATGGAGGCTCAGGGCCCTGACCGCTGACGCTAACGCGCCTTGGGCTTAGCGCATGCAAGGCGGCATCCGGCATTTGTGCGAGGAGAAGGCGCACCGGCCAGCCAGGAGCCCGTGTGGCGGGCCACGTTGGGGCTGCTAAAAGCGGGACCGCATCCAGAGATGAGGCTTGCGCGGCCGGCCAGGGGTTGAGGCAGGCACGCAGGTCCCAGCAACCTCCTCCTGCCTGCTGCCGCTACCATGGATTGGATGAAGGATTGCCATGGTGTGGACGAGATGTGTGGCCGTTGTTGCTTTGTTTTTCTGCCCATCCATCCACCTCACACACAACACACTCCATGATGAACCACACATCGTCAACGTCAACGCCAATACCGCCAATACCGTACCTGGCCTACCTTACCAATGCCCAGACCTGCACCAACACCGCCAACACCAACTCTCGACTGAGACACGCCTACACGCAAGCAAAGCACACACACACATGCATCCAGATGATCCAGTCCATCGACTCTTGACTCTGCCTGCCCTGTGCCAACCCGACCGCCCAGCGCTAGCCTCGTGCATCTCTTCTCCCCTCGTGCCCCTTGGCCCCTGGCAATCCCGTTGGCCCCTCCGTCCGCGCAGCTCAAGTCGATATCTCATTGGTATTGATCCTTCACGGGGACCGCTTTTGAGGCGCTGCATCTTACCTGCAGTATCTTGCTGCTTCAGGTGCATGACGATGTTAGGTTGCCAAGTTTCCCGCCGGCTTCGCTGATGAAGCCAGCCGCAACCTGCAAAGACGGACATGCCACGGACATGGACAACCGCCATCCTCCGCCAATCCTCCTGTCCTGTCAGTCTCAGGCGCCCATGCTTATCCGCGCCGTCTTGAACCGCGCCAACAATAGTAACAGTCTAGTAGTAAGTAGATGGCTGACAGGCAGGCAGACAGGCAGACATGCAGCAAACATGCAGAAACACTGTTACACACAGGCACGCAGGCAGGCACATGGTCGACGCACCTTCGGGAACCCCTGCTCCCATCATCGGGATTACCTTTTCACCCCCACATTCAACTCGCAGGGAGCCGGGGACTACGTACGCAATCCATCCCTCCATCGTCCAATGACTGCTCCTCTACGAACTCGATCCCCGATTTCCATTCTCCTTCCCGCGAATGACCGCCCGAGCCCGCCATGGGGAATCACGGGAGCTTCTTCTAATCAAGCATACTCGCAAATAATCACGAAATTGAAGTCTATTGAACCGCCCCTTACCCTCTTGGGAAATAGAGCCTTTCTCGCTATCGCTTTACCGCTGTCTTCTGCATACTGACGCATCACGAAATAGCATTTCCTCGGTCGTCGGCTCATACCAACCGCTCGCAAATGCCCCCCATCAACATCTCCCTGTCCTGTCGCTATCCGTATCGACTTTTGCTATCGAGATCCTGCGGGAGATCCGGCTTTCGGCGGACCACGTTTTCCCACTCTCATCCCATGTCCGCTTCTTCGTTTCTTCTTCCCCTGCTTCAATATTGCCAAGACGACGTGAGACCCGGCGGGATGTCGCTCTTTTACTGAACGAGCACTCTGGATAGAGATGACGACCAAAGTCGAAACAAGTCCATGAAAGGGGGCAGACAAACGCTCGCCGTTTTCAACACGTGGGACTGCCTGCAGCGCAACCGTAGCATCGACCATCGTCCATCGGTGGACTTGTTGGACAGAAAATGTGGTCTGGGACGACCGAGCTACACGCGGGGAACAGACGCGGATGCAAACATCAAACAAATCCCACCACCGTTGGACCGTCGACGTTGCGTTCCTCCGAGTCAGCGGCTCAACAGAGTTAGTGGACGACATCGGACAGATTTTTTTTCTCCTTTGTCAGTGCCCAACGCCACTGCAACCTAGTGGCTTGTGCCCTTCGACTCTTCTCCATATTCTCTCTCCCCCCGGCCCCATCCCAAGAGCCAAGAGTACCCAAATCCACTACATCCCATGCCCGTTTTGACGCGCCCGGCCCATATCGAACGGTTTTCTCTTTGGCGCCGTTGCATTGGATGACGTTGGCCGCCGCCGAAAGGGGCCGGGGGCCAGCGCCGCACCGCCGGCATGGAGGGATACCCTTGCCAAGCCGCGTCTTCTCGGCCGGGCATGTCAGCGGAGGAACGCCACGGATTTGGCCTTCTTCGCCACCCTTTCGAGCTTTTTCCAACCCTTTTCTGCCTGTCTACCTTCAATTATTGATTAGCTTCAATCCTTATCACCGTTGATGTTTCCTTAACACCACCGCATCCGCCAATAGGCGTCCCCCGTCATGCTTGGCATTCGGCTGTTTGCCATTGGGCAGCGAGGGTTCCGGCCGGTGGACTCTCTCTCTGCGTCTCTCTCGCCGGCTCTCTGCGCGATGAGGCTCTCTGATATTGCTGACTGGTCCTTAACACAATTTCCTTAGTCATTGCCCATTTCGTAGTCGAGATCTAAGCGGGCTCAAAGTCCTCCTGTTACTCCCTCGTTACTCCCGGACTGAACTCCATCCTTGGCAAGGGAGGCCCGGTCATAGGAGACGTCAAAATCATCCTATGTTTCGTTTACCCGTCTGTCTTCTACTCGGAGGTATCCATCGCAGAAGAAACGAAGGAGTGCACGGGGTTTGGCCTTGCTACCCGCGGGACTAATGCAGCCACACAGAAGCACGTTTCGATAGTTGCTGCTGGCTGTCAGGAGCACTACAGTTACGCGTCAGCCGTGTTCGATCGTTTGATGGCATGGGGTAGACTGACTAAGATAGTCAGCACGTCGTCTCGTCTGAAATCGACTAAGCATGTGGCTCGGGCTGGAGATCATCAACGTCGTCTTGTTTCCTTCCCCATCTTTTCCTATTCCCTACACCCACCGTCGTCTTGCACCCCTTAGCCGCCTGAACTTCACACATCCAAGATGGGTCGAGATATGGGCCCCCTCGCTCACAGGCCACGAGCTAGTGTGCGGAAAGACCAGCGCCTATGCAATTCGCATGCAGGTCATCCATATCGGTCAGGGGTGGCAGGTGGTCGGCGGATATGGCAAGCAGTCTTGCCCTCGTCTACTCTTGCTCGGTAGCGACAGAGCAACATCACGCATGGACCTTTGACGGCCGACCCCCTTCTCTGGATCTCTCATCGACATGGGTATCAAGTTCTCGCTCGTATAGCTTCTATGCTTGATTGTACCCCGTCTGTCATCGTGGAGCAGCTTGCAGGCGGGCTCGCCAAAGTTGCCGGACGCCGATGTTCTCGTGTCAACCCGGTCGTTCATGATGGCCTCCTATGTGGGACAGTACCCTTCGAGTCAGGGGCGATCGGCCTCTCGCCCCGAACTAGGTCCTCAGAGCGCAGCATCGAGAGCTACGCTGGGTGCTGTGCTTGCGAGTTCGCGTCGGAGGCATCTGGCTCTCTCGGCTCGCTTACTTCGTAGACGAGAGATGGTGAGACTGGGTGTATCTCGTCCATGTCGTGATCGAATCTCGAATCGTATAAAGGCAAGTCAGATCTCCCGTCTGTTGATCCATTCCAGAACATCATCATCCGCTTCATCAAGCTTGATCTTCCTTCTCTCTCTTGCCTACATTCGTTTTTGGCATTTGATCTTCGTTCTTTGAACATTCTCTCGTTTTCGACACTCGTTACTCGATTACACCAACAATCATGTACAAACACTCACTTTTGGGGTGCGCAGCACTCCTCTTCCCTGCCTTGACGGCCGCCGCTCCCTCTCTCATCGAGAAGCGTCAAGACTGTGTCTTCGACTCTGCCACCAACCCTACCTGCTGGGATGGCACCTACGATCTCAACACCAACTGGTACGAGGAGGCTCCCAACACCGGAGTCGTCCGCGAGTACTGGTTCGACATCACCAACACCACCGCCGCTCCCGACGGTGTCGAGCGCATCGTCCTCGCCGTCAACGGATCCATTCCCGGCCCGACTATCATTGCTGACTGGGGTGACACCGTCGGTATGTCTAAAGCTGCAAGGACCAGCTTGCGAGATCGAGTTGCTGACAAAATCTAGTCGTTCACGTGAAAAACTCTATGCAGAACAACGGCACGTCTGTCCACTTCCACGGTATCCGTCAGAACTACACAAACGAGGCCGATGGCGTTGCTTCCATCACTCAGTGCCCGACCGCTCCCGGTGACTCCATCACCTACACTTGGCACGCGTCTCAATACGGCACTTCCTGGTACCACAGTCATTTTGCCCTCCAAGCCTGGTGAGTTTTCATATTCTATCATCTAAAGATCTCTGTCTAACAGGTCCTAGGAACGGTCTCTTTGGTGGCATCATTGTGAACGGCCCTGCTTCTGCCCCATACGACGAGGATCTCGGCACCATCATGCTCATGGATTGGTTCCACCAGACCAGTGACGAGCTCTACCCCACCGCAGCCACCAACGGTCCCCCTACCGCCAACACCGGTCTGATCAACGGCACGGGCATGTACAACGGCGGCGGCTCACGCTTCACCACCAACTTCGAGGCCGGAAAGTCCTACCGCATGCGCCTGGTCAACGGTGCCATCGACACCATGTGGAAGTTCATGATTGACAACCACACCCTGGAGGTCATTTCTGCCGATTTCGTCCCCATCAACCCTTACAACACTTCCAGCCTCTCCATCGGTATCGGCCAGCGCTACGATGTCATCGTTCGTGCCAACCAGGCCACTGACAACTACTGGCTGCGCGCCATCCCCGAGCTTACCTGCTCTTCCAACGAGAACACCCTCGACATCAAGGGCATTGTCCGCTACGACTCCTCTTCCACCGCTGACCCTACCACTGAGGTCGGCAGCTACATGGACAACTGCTTGGACGAGTCTATGTCTGACCTGGTTCCCGTTGTTGCCATCGAGGCCGGCCAGCAGACTTACGATGATACCCTCACTGTCGGTCTCCAGGTTGTCAGCAGCCAGTTCAAGTGGACTCTGAACAACAGCACTTTCCTTTCCGACTGGGGCTACCCTACTGTTGAGCAGGTCGTTGACGGTAACGACACCTACACCACCCAGCAGAACATCGTTCACCTCGACACTGCCAACGTCTGGGTTCACTTCATCATCCAGAACCCCATCGGTCTCGCCCATCCCATCCATCTCCACGGTCACGACTTCTGGATTCTTGCCCAGGCCACCGGCACCTACGACTCTTCCGTCACTCTGCAAACCACCAACGCTCCCCGCCGTGATGTTGCCATGCTTCCTGCCTCCGGCTACCTCGTCATTGGTTTCTACACTGACAACCCGGGTGTCTGGCTGATGCACTGCCACGTAAGTCTTTCCTTCCATTGCACATGTTCTCACAACACTCAACTAACAAAACTCATAGATCGGCTGGCACACTTCCCTCGGCTTCGCTCTCCAGCTCATTGAGCGCCCTGACGAGATCGGCGCCCTTTACAACCAGGACACCCTCAACAGCACCTGCGCCAACTGGAACGCTTACGCTCTCGAGGAGTCCGTCCACCAGGAGGACTCTGGTGTCTAAACACACCAGCCTTCGCCACATCGCACACACACGCACATACGACACTCTCTCATGACGATATAACGTGAACATTTTCTTATGTGAATATTTCTTATTACAGGGGACGATGCAAGGGGAGAAGTGTAATTACGGAAGGGAGCACAGCACAGCAGACACATAATTTTTGTTGCTTATTGTACATAGTAATCCATAATGCTAAGCCTGTCATTGTTGTTATTGGAACAAAGTTTTTGGATCTCATCTCACTTCTCTCTACGTCGTACGCGATAACAGTGACTTGCTCTGCTTGCCCAAAAGGGGTATCGGCCCTCGTGAAGTGTTTATTTTTCATGGTTCGGATCTGGGGTGACATTGGGAACGTACCGAAATTATATCTTGGTTACATTCCTCTTAGATTGTATTCCGTTAGTTTTTGCTTTTTGGGAGTTGCTTATCGGGTGTTGGCGCACGATGCAGCAATCTTATCTGCACGTTGCATCGTCATGTGATTGCTCTTTTTTGGGGTGATTGTCGTCGTCATCGATGTTACTTTAAACGTGGTCGCGTGCCGTCGCGTATCATCGCGTATTTCCCTGATTTGAAGTATTGCTTGGTTTAGCCGCGGTTGTTTGTTTCTCTTGCCAAACAACGAACAGAAGTTTGGAGCTTGGGTGGTTGCGTGTGCGTCCGATGTCAAATCGGACGTTCGAGCCGCATGTCTTGGTCCCGTTTCTTGGTCCGAAGCTTGATTCAGGTTGCGCTCCCCTTTGGAAAGTGTGCCCCGTGCCCGGGAGAATAACTGCCGAGAGCGTTGAGGTTTTGCGGGGTAAGGTGAATGTGGGGCTTTTCGGTGCCGCGCCGGGGTTTCCAACGGCGTAGTTGCAAGCTTCTCTAATTGAATAATTTGCCAGACTCCTCGGGTGATTTGCGCGCCTACATGAGACAAGGGACTGACGAGCTGCCTACTCATTTACGAAAAACATTTCACGCTGCAATCCGAGTTTCTCAAAATTTCCTCCTTGATTGAATCAGAAAAAAAAAACCTTAAAGAAAGAAACATGAAATTAGGACCTGAATGTTTCGCAAAGAACCAAGTCATCCGAATGACCCAACCTAAATCTCAACCTGCTCTCGGCTTGAAAAGTCTGCGAAGCAAGCCAACCTGCTGCCCTGCACTCGCACCACCTTTGTCAGTTCCACTGTTCTCAACAATGAATTCAGGGGTGTCGGTGTTGCTGCTGAATCTCGCGACGGTTTGGTCGGCCAGTCTCTCCAATCCCTTGAGCTGGAGGAGCGGCACATGCATGCCATTCTCGTCCATTGGATCCCGATCTTGATCCCGATTCATCGTAAGATTATAGAAAAGAAAGGGAAGTATTGTCGACTTCCACACCGGCCGTTTCCCTCCTTCTCTCATGCTGTAGACGCACGCTGCGAAAAGCAGGGTTGTCGTGGAAACAAGCAGAACTGCTGGGTAGACCAGCCATGGCCAGTCCGCTCGTATGCAGACAGCGCTTTTCCACGCAGTCCCATTAACTTTGGAACGTTCGCTTTTCAACTCTTCCCAGTCACCCCGCATGAAGTCGGTGTAACCTGTCGCCATACCATGAAAAGAGGCGGATATTGATTCGAACGTTGCGTAGCCGCCTCTTGCCAGCGAGGGTAGCCAAGGAACAGTGGCTGGATCCGGATTTGACCCAATTATGCCTAGAATTGAATAGCCCCTATAATTAGCGTCGCCTTGGATAACCTGCCTTTGAAATTCCCTGATGACCATCTCCATTCTGTCTGAAATGCCCATGACGCATTGCTCTGGTGCTTGCTGCGTCTTCTTTCTGCTGTCTCTCCAGGAAACCCAGGCATCATCTGTGGTTGTTTCAGTTGTGTTGGACGAGTTATACCATCTACCCTTCACTTCGCAAGGCTCGAACTTCATATGCCAAAGACTATCGTAGTCTAGGGCACTATACAGAAAGACTGATGCCATTGGCTCCTGCGATACTAGCTCTTCTTGCAGGGTGCCGAGGAACACACGTCCCCTGTAACGGCGCAAACATGGCGCAAGGCTGCAATTCATGGCCACGATGCCCAAATTCACGCCTTCTTTCCAGTTGTCGAAATTGGGAAACAAATTGGGAACGGAGGGCATCTTGCGACATCTCGCCTTGGTGTAGATACTGCTTGTTTCGCTGTCGTTTCCACAGACAGCAGCAGAAAACGCAATGACTGATGAGCGTATAATAGGCAAACTCCCCAAATAATTGTTCTCCTTAACATTTTCAGTTCTCACACGAAGGTAAGTCCACTCCCTTGAGTTAGGTGGCCAGAGAAGTTGGAGATCCGGTCGCCAGGGAAGCTGGTATCCCGTTTCCGCATTACTCAAATTTCGCACCGTCAAGTCGGACGTCACGTCGGTACAAGTACTGCACATACCAACGGAGGTGTGTGTGATGCCCAAGTTGGGATCGAATGTGCAATTGCCTGATGGACACCGGAATAGCTGACCTTTGCTGATCTCGGCCACGCCGTAACTCAGGTTCAGACCGTTCCAACCAGTCATCGCGGCCAACCACATCAGTGGTCTTTGTGAGGAATCGTAACAGCTGACTCGTCTCGCAACGAATATTGAAGCTTCTTCGCCAGAGGGAATGTTGCAAGAATATGTCTTGGCGAGTTGTTGGGAAAACGGATCAAGCACATATGATGCTATCATGAGAAGGGCACCCATGACGGCGAGGCTTCTACTCAGAGTGCAATAGCACGCATTAGTGAATCAGTTCTCATTAAGCTTCAAGAATTTTGGACAAAATATTGCGTACGGCTTTGAGACGAAAAACAGGAACTTCATTGATCCCCATGCTCCCTTGCCAGCGTTGTCCAAGTGCTCGACATGACGTAAAGGATGCGGTGTCTCTAACCATCCCCATTTGGATTGCCCGATAACTTGGATATCTTAGCATTTGACACGGCTCTGAGAAGATAGAACTTTCAATTCTTACCTTCAGTCGCAATGAAAGCTATGACAGCTCTTAAAGTTGTTGACAAGATCGCAATGATGGTATTGATGTTGACATGGCGGGCGAACTCGAGCTGAGCTTCGCCGTTGAACTGCACAAGTATTGCTATGATGCCTGCGAATGAAAGGACCCCAAGGAGTAGAGCTAGAAGCTCAAAAAGCCACGGTCGCAACACGATGAGCTTCTCTTTAGCCTGTTGAGGCGGAGGTTCGTCGTTTTCGAGTTCGGGGGCATCGACTGTCGTCCCTTTGCCGGATGTAAGGGAATGAGTATCTCTTGTCGGCACAGTGGTATAGTAACCATCAGTGCGACTCAAGAACTCGGATTCATCCTCGTCCGCTGGAATCTGTGCTTCTTCGTTCCCATTGGCTGGTACTGTCTCTTGAGGATCCGTGTCAGCTCTTCGCCCTGGAGTAGCGTTGAGAGCTACCTCATGGCTGCTGTTCGAGTCCGCCATGATGACAGACCTCTGTTGAAAAGAGTAAACTGATGAAAACAAGTTATCAGCACAGTAGGAAGTTTCAAGCAGGCGGGAGATCGGTGAGATTTATGCTCAAAAAACCTGCACCAGCACGTAAAGAAGCATGTCCTGTCAAACACCTACGTGAGACCATCATGGCCATATTCTGCAATAACAGGCGAGGAACACGTACTCTGTATCACAAATGAGACTGTCGAGTCGCGCACAGTATCACATTATTCGAGGATACTCATGCTCCTGGATAGGCAAATAAAAGTCCTCCTCCTCTGCACAACTAATGATTTTGTCCTTGCTACGGCTCGTGTCATCGGCTTGATGAAGTCAGGCTTTCGTGAGCTTTCCGCGGAATATTAGACAACAATCATTGACTCGCTGTTGCAACACGGCAACATCTTTAGGCAAACAACAACTATCTTCTGCACAAACTCAACTCAGTATCAGAATGGAGAGCAGTCTATGTGTGTAGTATCATTGCGGGATATAATTATGAAATAAATATGCCTGTATGCACACAGGCTGTTAGAGGCCCACGAGCTAGCTTCGCCGTTGCGCTGAACCAATCACAAAACGGCCGAAATGCAAGCCATGTCGTCATTGCGTTTTCGGGAGTTCGTCCCGTTTTGTTGTGGGAGTTAATATCGAAGCTGGAAGTGCTCCTTTGCATCTGCGACGCATTAACTATGGAAATCGAACGGTTCTTCTCCCGTGTGTACGATGCTGCAACATGAGTCGCCACCATCTGCAACCAGAGGCAGACCGGGGCGCGAATTGTGTCTTATGTTGTCATGCCATGATGACCCGAGAAATGCACACGCCAATGCTCTAGGGCGCAATTCCGCGAGTATATATTTCCGTCTCATATTCCTTCTTTCCAAGCTGTTTTTCGTATTACCGCCGAGCTTATGTGGTGAACAGTCGGAGTTACTCCGCCTTACCCCAGTTCCTTCCCCGCACACTTGCCTCTGAACGGGACTCAACCCCGGATTTCGCGAGCGGTGTGTGGTCCCTTTTCCGTGTTGGCTTGGAGTCGTCACCAATCTCCAGACTCGAAGGCGTGGTTGCGATGGCTTCTTTTACGTATTTGTAAATGTTCGCCGAACGCGAGAACGAGGTGGTCTCATTATCGAGTCTTGGCTCTGATCTGCCAACCAAGAGTTCGGGCTCCAACTTTTCCGCGACAATCCGTCCAGCTTCCTTTGCGCCGTGCATCGAAGGTGCGCGATGCAGGTTGCAGGTTCTCCGCACCCAGAATGGTGGTCTTGTCAAGCTCCTTCCACGAAGCTTCGCCACGCGAGGATGGAAATCTTTGGGACGATCCCGACATCCGGTCCCGTGTCGCACCTATCCGGCGCGTGGTTGGATGGCAAAATGGGGAAGAAGATTGTCATTACCTGGTCGAGAGGGGAAAGGAAATTCTGTCACACCAGGAATTTGAATGGCTGGGGTGAGATTAAGCTACCCCACGGGGGAGGGACGGTGATTACCCCGACTTGGTTGGAACGGCTTGGGACGAAACCGAGCCGAACATGACCACCTCCCCCAAATGCCGCCCCCATGTCTTTTGCGGTTTCCTCTTTTCCGCAGCGGAAAGCTGCCAGAGCTCTGGGTGGTGCGGAGTTAAAGACGTTTGACGTCCGCTCTCTTGGGTAGTATTTGAGAGGTTCATGTCCCCTTGGTGATCTGCTTCTCGCGTGCGCGATCGGTATTTGCTTCCTCTCTCCCGTCAACCCGACGCATCGGCAGTTTTCCGTCAACCCATTTCGGACGCCAGAATTAGTGAAAAGCAAATCAGAAGAAGAGGCAAAGAAGAACATTGGAAAAGAATGGCGGACGGAAAGCCGACGGAGGTCGACCACACCTCGCTACACCACGACCACCGGTCCAACGATGTCGACGAGACGGCTCCGAAAGCCTCCATTGAGGCCGAGGCACAGCGTAGAGGACTCCAGCCTCCGCCCATCGTGGCGGCGATGAGCCATGAGTACCGCGCCGAGCTGGAGAAGAAGCTGAGACGGCGAATTGACTTGCGCCTGCTTCCGATGACGGTCATCTGTTACATCTTGTAGGTCTCAGTCATATGGATTCACTTGTCCAGAGCCCTGGCGACTGACCTTTTGTAGGAACTACATTGATAGAAACAACATTGCGGCGGCTCGTTTGGCGGGATTGGAACGGGACCTCAAGCTGGACCCCGACTCGAATCAGTTTCAGACGGCGGTCAGTATCTTGTTCGTGGGGTACCTGCTCATGCAAGTGCCTTCGAATCTCTTTCTGAACAAGATTGGCAAACCGGCCATCTATCTTCCCACTTGTGTAAGTCAATACAGAAAGTAACCCTGGAACAACAGCACTGACTGACCATGTCTGCGTAGATGGTGGTCTGGGGTATCATCTCTGCCGCAACGGCAGCATGCCACAACTATGGCGGCCTTCTTGCTGTTCGCTTCCTCTTGGGTAAGTAAAACTTGAGTCCTTTTCTGCTTCAGGATCTAACACAGAGGAAACAGGTTTCGTGGAAGCCGCTTACTTCCCGGGCTGCTTGTACTACCTCAGCTGCTGGTACACACGTGAGGAGCTGGGTCTGAGGACGACAATCTTGTACACCGGCTCCCTCATCTCTGGCGCTTTCTCGGGTCTCATTTCGGCCGGTATCACGGGAAATATGGATGGTGCGCGAGGTCTCGGAGCATGGCAGTGGCTGTTCTTGATCGAGGGCGTCGTGACTGTTGCCATCGCAATCGCCGCATACTGGGTCCTACCAAACTTTCCCCGCACGACATCGTGGTTGAGTGAGGAAGAACAGGCGCTGGCTATCTGGAGACTCGAGGAGGACATTGGAGAGGATGACTGGACGGGAAGTCAGCAGCAGACCTTCTGGCATGGGTTCAAGACTGCGCTGGAGGACGTCAAGACCTGGATTCTGGTATGATCACTTCATCCCCTGGCGTGTCCTTCATCCCGCTAACATCGAGCAGCTTGTCCTCATCTTCAGCATCGTCGCCTCGGCCTCCATCACCAACTTCTTCCCCACCGTCGTCGCGACCCTGGGCTACAACAACGTCATCTCCCTGCTCCTCACCTGCCCGCCGTACGTCCTCTGCATCATCACAACGTCCCTCAACGCATGGCACGCCGACCGCACCGGCGAGCGCTACTTCCACATCATCCTCCCGCTGTGCGTCGCTATGGTGGCCTTCATCATCGGCGCGGCCACCCACGCCACCGCACCCCGCTACGTCGCCATGATGCTCCTCGTGCCGGGCGTCTACTCCGGCTACACGACGGCGCTGGCATGGATCAGCAACACCCTGCCGCGGCCGCCCGCGAAGCGCGCCTCGGCGCTCGCCTTCATCAACGCCGTGTCCAACTGCTCGAGCATCTACGCCAGCTACCTGTACCCCAAGAGCGCCGGCCCGCAGTACATGGCCGCCTTCATCCACAACTGCGTCGCGTGCTTCATCGCCATCTGCGCGGCGACGGTGCTGAGGGTGCTTCTGATGCGGTTGAACAAGAGGCTGGAGAGGGGAGAGCACGTCGAGGGGGCCATCAACGCCGCGCCTGGGGAGGCTGCCACGCATGGGTTCCGGTTCAAGGTTTGAGGAGCTGAAGTTGGAAGTTGGATGATGTCGTCTCAACATTGGAGTGTGTGTTATAGCGCTCGTGATATCAATCGAACATCTTCAGACCGGCTCTCCGTTAGAGGCTCAGCGTCGCATTCTGCTGCTTGGTCCCTTTCTTTTGCTGCGCCTTGCCGCACGTAGTACCCTCAATGTCGTAATTCTGTGGGCACATGGTGGCCTGAAGATCATCGGATCGCCGGCATCCGTGTGCAACCCCGTGAGGCTCGTTTTCCACGTATGATTCTTACACTTGAGTTTCACGGCCCGGTGGGTTACATTTAAGACCATCACCGGTATCCCACACGTTTAGACGGATGATGATCCAATCGCTTGCCCTGAGTCTGATGGCCACGTTCCATTGTCGCGCAGATGATCTGCCGCGCGGAGAATTATCATCCAGCTTCCAGAGGGACACGGGATTCGGATGAGCCAGTCGCATCGTGTTAGTCCTGTCACGACTTGGCGCTCCATCGCGATGACAACATTGACCAGGTATGTGCTTCGAGCGCTGAGGCAGAGACGTGTGTGATCAGCCAAGTCATTCACACGCCGTGGGCTAGACTCGATGAACCGCCAACAACAAGAACCGCCAACAACAAGAACCGCCAATAACCTCAGGTTCTCTCAATCCGTAATCATGGACGCCCGCAGGAAATAGCATGTGACGATCCAATCATCGACACCACCTGGCGACTCCTGCAGAGTGGAAGCTGCATGGCATCTTGAAGAAGAATGGGACAAGCGCAAAACCTAAAAGGCGAAACAACGGCTTTCTTTCGTCCCAATCCCAGACTGACTTTCCTCTGCCCTTGCCAATGACTCACAGACACACGTTGGCTTTCTCGATAAATGACCTCAATTGAGTTAGGACTGGATGATGCGCTTGGCAGCTTCATCCTGGAGCTTCCGTCTCCACCGGAGAGACAGCTTAGAGGGCGCAGTTTGTTTCTTGCTTCTAGAACCACTCGAGACACTCTTCCGAGCTGTGTTTGTGTGACGTTGAGACGAGACTGATGTGACCAATGGGAGTTCGGGGTTTCAGCCGTCGAGTCGTGATGTAAGACGCTGCGGGCACAGCAGGCGAGCAGAAAATGAACGAGCTGACGATGCTATTCACATCCACAAAAGGAAAATTGAGGAATTTCCGCTGTTCAAGGCCTTACTTGGAAGTTTACCGCGCGCCTGGCAAAGCCCGTGTACAGCAAGCCCGTGCCCTCGTCATTCTGCTCGTCTTCGTTCGGATCAAACCAACGTTTCGGGGTGGCAGTTCGCAAAATAGACTTGTTGTTTCCCAACTCAACGGGAGCAGCCGCTAATTATCGTTGATTGCTTGCAGTCTCTTCGAAGGCTTAAAAAAATCAAACAGAAAGGCAAAAAAAGACAAGAGTCCGGGTGCGTGTATCCGAAAGAAACGAGAAAACGAAAAGAATAAACCTTAGGCTGCGGGGGGATGACTGGGAACAAGACCGCGCTTCCTTGTCATGAGATTTTGACGTTTTTGTAATTCCAATTTCTTGTCGTCGTTAGACTTCTGTCACCTTTCAACCGTGCCAGTGAAACAAGCCCCGAGTTTCGGACCTCGTCGCTCTGGATCACCCCCTCCGTTTTGGCCGACGGCCGCGGCCGACGCTGGGCGCTGGGAACGTTGGACGACCGGGGCGCTGTTGGGGTTACAGTGGGAACGGCCATGCTGCAAAAAACGGCGCTGGCCGCTTGGTCATTGAATAAGTGTCAAAAAAAAAGGTAAAGGGCGAATTGAATGATAAAACCAGACGGATGTCCACACAACCACTCTTTTCCTCAAAGCGCACGTCAAAACATTAAAAAACTGTAAGGCACTTGATCGAACGAGGAAGCGGCGAATCAAGCAACTCTCCGAAGCCTCTGCCTCTCTTATCCATGACTCCTCTGCGATCTTTGTCCACACCATCAACAAGCCGATCAGTCGAATCAACATTCTCGGCAGCAGCACCGACAGAGCGGAGCATCCGACAAGCTCCACTAGCGTAAACCCGGCCGTCCACCCTCTCTCTGCTGGCAGCTAAGGTACTAGGCAAACCGGGGAATTCTTTTGTTGCTTCCTCTTATCGACCTACCAGACTTGGCAATTCCCATCGGCAGAAAGTGGCCCTAGGCATTACGTACATGATCAATCTTCAGCGAGAGGGCGAATGAGAGACACGTTTCTTGGAGTGGCCCTGCGAGGAAGAAGAGCCAGCAGGTTCCATTACATATGAGCCTTGCCCGTTCCGCATGGCCGAGATCTCCATCATCCCCCGCCCTCCCTCCTTGTCTTGTAGAAAGAGAAGAAAAAGGCCCTGGCGTGTCTGTCGTTCGCGCCTTGCTCGGTTAAAACGTCCTCGTGTCCCACGGTCAACGACTTCTTCGGCGCCCTCCACCTCCGAGTTCGCTGTTATCACGACATAATCATTGACGCCATCCAATTTCCCCCCTCTTGTTGTGACAGATATCCGTACTGCACTATCTTTTGAAACCGTCGACATTCTATACCTGTCAACGACTCGC
>JABGLZ010000888.1:31685-126682 GCA_014705045.1 Colletotrichum theobromicola | reverse complement strand
AAGAGCGGGTTCGTCAGACGACAGACACAGGCCACGGCGAATGCGCAGAATCTCGTATGCTGCTGGACTCTTCCCCCTCGTCGTAACCAGAGGAATCTGTATTCCGCTCTCTCCGCGTGCTCCAGACCATCCGTTCAGGCTCCCGCTCAACCGGATTCTGTGATTAGACAGACACCCTTGCAGACCCCGGAACAGAAGCCGAATCTTGGCCGCTATGCCCCAACCGTCAACGGAGCGGGCCGCGAGCCAACCGAAGCGCAGGTACACCTCAAAAGCCTGCGAAGAGTGCAGACGTCGAAGGGCAAAGGTGGGTGGGATATCTTCCTCTTCTTTTATTGTCTCATAACCCATGTCTCCCCGTCGTGTTTCCTCTTCTGGTGTCACGGGAAACGATGTTGGTTGACATCATGCCTAACCCCCCCGGTTTATTAGTGCGATGGACAACGCCCCGTGTGTACCCGCTGCTCCGAGCGCAACATCAACTGCACGTACAGAAGTGAGGAGGACGGTCGCAAGCCCGCTTCAAAGTCGTATGTGCAGCTCCTGAGAAACAGGATCGACCTGCTGGAGGCCGTCCTGCAGTCTCACTCCATCGACATCGAGGCCTCCGTCGCGCAGCTCACCGCGGCGGGGACCACCCCACAGCTGAATCCCGTCTCGAGCGCCCTGGCGTCGGGGAGCAGCGACCCGGCCCTGGCCGGTCTGAGCCCTTCGGCTTTTGACGACCTTTGCACGACGTTCGAGGGCGCGCTGTCGTTGGACGAGTCGGTGAACTACGACCAGGATGGGGAGATGAGGTACTTCGGACCGTCTAGTGGGCGTTTGGAGTTTCAGACTGGTGAGTGAGGTTGTCAACCTGTGATGTGATGCTTTGAGATCGAGACAAAAGCTGAAGCAGGTGAAGAAACTACACCTGAAGCCGACGACCAGGGATACAGCCCGGCAACGACGAAAACCGTGGAGACGAACCGCTACATGCTCCCCGTTGAGAGTGACAACTACCCAGAAGACCTTAAGAATGAGCTGATTGACTTGTTCTTTGAGTACCAAAACCCGTGGTGCCAGATTGTCGATGAGAAGCTCTTCAGGCAAAGCATGAAAACCAAAGGGCGGTATTACAGCCCTTGTCTCCTCAACTGTATCCTCGCTCTGGGATCGCGATATACGGATAGGATCGACGTGAGATTGCGCCCTGAAGACCAGAACTCGGCCGGCAAGCCGTTCTTGCAAAAGGCAGAGGTACTGCTCCAAACTGATATGAAGCGCCCGACCATTACGACTATTCAGTCAATGTCCATTCTCGTCGGGGTTTATGTTGTAAGTCATCTCGTTCACCGTCGGCCCTTATCCCGTGCTGATGACAGGCAGTCGTATGGTTGCGATGCTGCCGGTTGGCTACACCAAGGGATGGCAAATCGGTTAGCCCTCGACATGGGCCTCAATGTCGACGCTACAACTCTGGCTGGCTCAAATCTCATCCCCACCGAAGAGATTGAACTGCGGCGGCAGATGTACTGGGCGCTGTACTGCGATGATAAGCTCGCGGCAATTTACACGGGGCGTGTTTGCAACTTTTTGGTGCGTGTGAACATCCATTACAGATGAACCATATGGCTCATATCTCATAGGACGTCCAAGGAGCAGTCAACCTCCCTTCGGTGCCAGAGCGGATGAGCGACGGCACAACAGACGCCAACGAAATGACACGATGCACGAAGCAGATCCTCGTTCATAGAGCACTCATCGGTCTCTGCCGCATCCTCGAAAACATCCTGCTCGCCCTGTAAGTTTCGTAACTTCATCCGCCTTATGATAGGCAATGAGACTGATCTTTTCCCAGCTACGCCCCCAAACCACTGTACAAAGGACCCCAAAGGATATCCTTCCTCCACTCTTGCACCCTCGAGCTCAAGACGTGGTTCTACGAACTCCCAGCCGACCTGCGCATCGACCGCCCCAACGACGTGCCCCAGGTCTACACGCTCAACATGGTCTACCACACCTGCTGCATCCTCCTCTTCAAGCCGTTCCTCCTCCGCCCGAAGCAGAACACCACAGCGCCCAAGACGGACGCCATCAAGCGCGCAGAGACCCTCTGCATCGAGTCCGCGAAGCGCATCTGCCTCGCCAGCAAGAAGTACCGCCAGGTCTTCGGCGGCTTCCGCAGGAGCCCCATCTCCGCGACGCACTGCATCCTCACGGCGTCGCTGGTGCTCATCCAGTATGCGAGCCCGGACCCGGACATGAGCAACAGCGGGCGGCCGTGCTGCACGCCCTACATCGAGATGTGCCTCGAGGTCCTCGGCGAGCTGTCGACCTCGTGGAACCCGGCGGGCCGGATGCGGGCGGACCTGATTAAGCTGCTGTACCAGAAGTACCCGGAGCGCATCCCGCACTCGCTCCTCCAGCAGTGCGCGCCGGACAAGAGCTGCGCGGCAGCAACGGCGGCGGCCGCGGCGGTGTGCGTGGAGGCGATGAGGGAGAAGTCGTCGGCGGCTGCGCAGACGCACCCGTTGCAGACGCATCCCACGCTGGAGCAGAACCTGTGTCCGTTGATGAATATGCTCGACGCGGATTTCAGCTGGGAGGCGGTGAACCAGGCGGGGCAGACGGCGCCGCCGTTCAGCGATGCTTCGGAGTCTGTTTACAACACGCAGTTCGCGTTGGCGGATTCGATTATGGACGTGGGGGATGAGGGTGGGCAGAACCTGATGGATGATGCGTTCTGGGCGGGTGTGAATTTTGACTTTAGCTATGAGGCGCAGTCTTAGGGTTTAGGTGCAGATACTCACTCTGTAGAATAAGCAAAAGCGTTTTTTTTCTTATAAGCCGGGTGGTGATCTCTTGCCGATCGTTGTGTTGTGTAGATGAAGCCAACCTCGTTGACGCAAGTATTCTTCAATCCAGGGGCAACGCAAAGTCAGTTGCAAAGCATTTCACGCAGCTACAAGCAACACCAAACATCCCACCAAGTCTAAATGCTTGAGACGAAGTCAAAGTTGAGGAAGATTAATGGTATGTCCATTTGGAAAAGAAATATGTACCTCGTCGCAGGCCGACGATGGGCAGTATACACAAAGAAGAAGTAAGCGAGCATGCTATTTACAGCCAAGGGGGGGGCGGGCTTTCCACCATCAACAGGTCCCTTCAACACCAGACGCAACCTCATCAAAACATCACCAATCGTCCCTCTCACAGCTCAGTACACAGCCGGAGCGAGCGAGTTGACGTAGATCTCGAGGTTGGTGTACCCGCCGGCGCCGATCTTCATGCCGTCGGCCTTGTCGTTTGCGTCGAGGCCGTTGGCGGTCTCGTACTCGTCGGGGATGCCGTCGCCGTCGGTGTCCTTCTTGGCCGTGCCGGCGTCGATGGTGCCGACGCCGCCCATGGTGGCCTCGTCGGAGATGAGGGCGCCGGACTTGCCGTAGGAGGCGATCTGCTTGACGAGGGCGGCGTCAACGGCGTCGCGGGCGATGGAGGCGCCGACCTTGGCGGAGACGTGGGTGACGGCGTCGGCGGGGGTGAGCAGCTTGGCCGGGGCCGGGTAGGCGAAGGCGGTGGTCTGGATGGCCATGTTGGAGTAGCAGGTCGTGGACTCGCAGAGGGCGGCGCCGTTGAGGACGCCGTCCTTGTTGGAGTCGTAGAAGTTGTTCTTGACGTAGCCGCGGAAGTTGGCGTTGCCGCGGGTGAAGGCGGTCACGGAGGTGGAGGGGCCGGAGATGAAGTAGTTGTTGATGATGTTGGCGTAGCTAGGTGTTGTGTGTTAGTCTTTGGGGGTTGAGGTGAAGAGGCTGAAGCGAAATCATCTGTCTCAGTGACGAGGGGGTCGGGACTCACCTTGCACCGTCGCTGTCTCCGGCGATGTAGCCGCCACCGCCGCCCCAGTTGTAGACCACGTCTATTTTCGTTGAATTAGTATCATGACTTGCAGAAGTTTTGGAGAGAAAGAACACCAAGCGACGACTTACTGTTCTGGAAATCGTTGACGCCCTTGACCTTGGGGTTGCGAGTCTTGTTGTCGATGTAGGCGTTACGGAACAGCGAGACGCCGCCGGTGTTGGTCTGCATCAGCCCGCCGCACGAGTGCGTCTCGAGGCCCTGGGCGATGATGGAGTCGGAGATGGTGACGTTGGAGACGTCGCCGTTGATGGAGAAGGTCTCGTCGCGGCCCCAGGAGACGGAGACGTGGTCGAAGATCATGTTGTTGCCGTCGGCGATGGTGATGGCGTCCTTGCCCGAGTCGCCGCCCTTGCCCATGCGGATGCGGATGTAGCGCACGATGGCGTTGTTGGCGTTGCTCCAGCTGAAGCCGTTGCCGTAGACGGTGACGCCGCCGCCGGGGGCCGTCTGGCCGGCGATGTAGATGTTCTTGGAGACGACGATGCGCGAGGAGATCTTGATGACGCCGCCGACGTCGAAGACGACGATGCGGTTGGCCTGGGAGACGGCATCGCGGAGGGAGCCGGTGCCGGAGTCGCTGTTCGTTTGGGTTGCCGTGTTAGTCGGGACACAGACTAATAGTGAGTGAGGGTGGAGACGAGGACGTACTTTAGGTTCGTGACTTTGTAGACGGAGCCGGTGCGGCCGCCGACGGAGTAGCGGCCGAAGCCCTCGGCCCCGGGGAACGCAAGGACGTCGGCGCGGGCGGCGATTCTGGAGCCGGTCCAGCCGGTGACACCGCACCCGGCGCTGTGGGGGTTTGATCAGCACGGAAACATTTCGCGCAACATCAGACGATGTCGCATTTTAGGGGGGTTTTCCCCCTCTGTTGCTGCTTACGATGGGTCCTGGCACGGGAGAGCGGCGGCGAGTGTAGCCGCGGCGGCCAGGAGAGAGATGGAAGCCTTCATGGTTTTGTTTAGGGGGGGGAGGAAAAGAATCGAAACAAAGAGTGTACCAGACAGCTTGAAACAGGATGAAGATAGCGAATGAAACCAGCGGGGACTGCTGGGAAAGGGGTGTTTTCGGCAAGCAGGACGAAGCAAAGCGAGGAAAAGACAGAACAGGACCTGAAGAACCGTGGGTCCTGAGTTTGGTTTTGTAGTTCGTTGCCGTGTTGCAACGGCGATGGACTATTACTGTCCACCAAGGGAGGCACGCTGAATGCGAGGCGCTCAGGGGCGCGGCAGGACGGGAAGGGTCATCTGGCCGTGACGAGACGGGACATTGGAGGGAGGGTGACAGGCGACGGCTGGATCTGGCATGACGGTCGTGGTTGCTTGTTCGGGGAAGCGAACGACAAGGATCTCAACTCGACACCTACGGAAACACAACGGTTCACAAGCTAGTACTAACATACAAGTACGGATACTAGAGGTGAGCAGGCATTGCTTCGCCTGTCAGACTCAAACGTTTCCTGGGCCTCGTGGGACTGGAGCCAGAGAGCCCACAGGTTTCCAGATTCCGTGCAGTAGCGCCCAAGCTCAGACAGGAGGGAACACGGATATACACGTCGGAGCTATCCTAGGGCGATTGGTGGGAATGGGAATTGGTTCGGGGGCATTTCAGCGGTCCTCTCGGGGCCAGAGACAGGCAGGATGTCTGCCCGTTTTGGCAGCGCTGGTGTGGGGAATCCCTGCGGTTTTGTGCTGTTTGGGTGATATTGAAGGGGCAGCGACGGGGCCTGTCGGGGCCGGGGGGCACGGGGCCACGGAGGTTTTCAGATTGATGAGGGCGCCGGAGGGTGGTGTTTGGGTGACATGGAGCTGGAAATACGAGGGAAGAAGAGGGAAGAAGAGGGAGAAGAGGAGGGTAGGGGAGGGGGAGAAAATCTCTTCGTAGGATGCGGTTAAGGTTGAGGGGCCAAGCATGGCGGATGAGTTTCTTCCCACCTGTCGGACGTCATTGTCGATATTGAGTGTTGAAAGTCTATTGACGATGTGACACATGGCTATTCTCGGTGCGGACGAAAATATGCATATCCATGGGAGCCTGTTCCGCGATAAAAGTGGCAAGTGAATCGCGAGCTGGGTGAGAGGCGGATGTTCTATGATCTTATTGCTGTGGAATTCTAGTATGCATCCATAGATCAATCATGTTATTTGATGATCATTAGCATCTTCAACGTTACTTACTTACATCTCTTCGCTGTGACTGGCAGTAGCCCGCGTTGTTCAGCCTCGAATGTTACTCAAGCAATATGACACCTGAGTGATCCGGTACCTGCCCCCCTTGTATCCGTAACTTCATCGAAATCATTTATTCGTACAAGTGGTCAAAGTAAAGTCTCAACCGGCAACTCAACCGATGAGCCTCAGATCGGTCGTCAATCGCGCCTCGCCTGCCATCCGATCTCAGTTGAGACGCGGTGGCCAGTGGTATGCTAACAGACAGCTCCCCGGTGTGGCTGAGACGAAGGAGGCACTTTGTCATCACAGTTTGAACGATGGGAGGGGCCCGGCAGTTGGAGCAACACAAGACGGACGACGGTGCCGAAGGGAGCTTGGAGCGCACGCGTCTTTGATGGGTCGCGGCGGCGGCCGGTCCAGTCTGAATGGCACGGCGAAGAGAGGAGAGCGCCGACGAGCGCTAATGAATTCCCAAACGAGGGGCGATGTCGGAGCAGGGGGCCGCTGAGAGCTGCAAAGCTTTTTTTCCCCCCGTCTTCCTCCCATGGTATGGTAGGTCACGGGGTGATTGAGTTTTGGGGACTCAGTCACGTGGCTGCCAGGCCTCTCTCGTCGTATTGTCTTTTTGCTCGTTCTTGTTGCTGAGACAGAGTTCAGAGCCAAAAAAAAGAGTGAATGCGACCGGCAGCGAATGAGGACTCTTCGGCAAGTCATTCCCAGGGTCTAGCCGGGGGTCTTGCTACCCCTCTTCTTCAGACAGCGAACAGTAGCAGAAACGTCTGGAAAATTCGGAGAATGGATGAAGAGACTAAGAACGACTTGCGTATACAGAGCGTTTCTCAGCGCATTGCACCAAGTTGCAATTTTTAGCCGGGGTGAAGCTGCTTGAGTCACCCGCAACTCGGTGCCTTGCTCTGTGCCACAGCACGAAGCTGGCTTGCCTTGTCAAATGTGCGCATCGTTGTCTGTCGAGTCTCACTGACCACCCGGGCTAATGAATGACCGCGGAATGCTGAAGTCTCACTGCGCGATTGAACAAGCGATGGATCGGGCCAAAGCCGGCGGTTCGGCTTTCGACTTCCGCGTGGTCCGCGGGCCACGATGCCCTCAACATACCTTGGGCCATCCGGTAGTAGCATCGAATCCCGATGGCAGAGACTCAACAACTGTCTGTTGGCAGGAAAGCTCCGGGCGAGTTCCGACTTGTTCTGACCGCTGAATCCAGCCCAGGACATGTGCAGGGTGAAACAAATTAGCAAACGCGCCGTTTAATGCACATGGCTTAAACATGCCAAAGGCGGCGATCACAGAGGCGTTCCGACAGCGACCAGACCGCGCACCTTGTCGACCCCTTCACCCCTTCCAATCACAGCCCGTCCCGCGGCGGGGACCCTGCTTAGTCACCACAGCAGCCCCACCGACCCCTCTTGCCCTCGATGCGAACACTCCGTGACTGGCAGGAGTGTCCGCCGTGAAGGCACCCGCCGCCACACCGGAGTTTAGCACCTTGCACCTTCTGTCTCAGTAGCCATCTAGAACCTTAGTCACGCAATTCCCAATTCCCGCCCGCCGCCCCAACCTGCTACCGTCAAGGTATTAACTTGCCGACACCACACACGCACACGCACCAAAACACCCTCTCGGCTCTTCCTCTCACCCAACCCAATCCATCCGACCCAACTCCATCCCTCGGCGAAACCAACTCATCTCTGTAAACACCATACATTTGGCCGTCCGACATTCATCAATCGCTACATCAGCCATATCCATCCATCGTTAGCAAGGTACTTCCGCACCTCAATGCGTCTCTTCCTCAAGTACTCCCGCTTCGTCTGCCTTCATTCCCGCATGACGTCGGTAGCGCAAGGCTGACCAAGCACCTGAACTCGCCAGCAGATCCCGTCATCCTCCGTCCTGTCCCGCGCCGCACCTCGCTAGGCACCGACCGATAGCCGCATCCCCGAGACACCAGACACCACCACCACCACCACCGCCCCTCCTTCGCTCGCGCCTACTACACACGACGCAAACCAGACTTCCGAGTCCGCATCGTCGTCCATCTCAACAACACCACAAGCCGGGCGTCCCCGTACGCCTCTCGCAAAATTTTGCCTCGACCCCGGAAACCGCAGCAACCATGGTCGCCAGCCCCGAGACCATCGAGGCCATGACGCCTGCCGGCTACTCCTTCCCCGACCACCGCCTCCGCCTCACCCAGTCCGAACCCGACCGCGAGCCCCTCGTCCTCGTCGCTCCCGGCTCCTACTCCCCCATCACCTTCCTCCACCTGCGCATGGCCGTCATGGCTGCCGACTACGTCCGCTACAACACGAACTACGAGCTCGTCGGCTCCTATCTCTCCCCCGTCTCCGACGCCTATAAGAAGCGCGGCCTCGCCCCCGCCTGCCACCGCCGCCGCATGTGCGAAATCGCGGCCGAACAGACGTCTAAGTTCCTGATGGTCGACCCCTGGGAGGCTGAGCAGACGGCCTATGTGCCCACTGCTGTTGTCCTCGACCACTTTGAGCACGAGATCAACGTCAAGCGCGGCGGCTGCGGCGGCAAGCGCGTGCGCATCGCCGTCCTCGCCGGAGCCGATCTGATTAACACCATGAGCCAGCCCGGTGTATGGTCGCCCTCCGACCTGCGTCACATCTTGGGCGATTTCGGTGCCTTCGTGCTTGAGCGCGCGGGCGTTAACATCGACGAGGCGCTTACGAATCTGAAGGAGTGGGAGGACCAGATTTACTACATTCCCCAAGTCGTTCCCAACGATGTGTCGAGTACTAAGATCCGTCTTTTGTTGAGGAGGAATATGAGCATTGACTACGTACGTTTCCTCCGTCCAAGGCCGAGAATACCGCGCATACTGACTCATGACAGCTCATCCCCGCCCAAGTAATTGAGTACATTGAGGAGCACGGTCTGTACACAGAGGACGACGCGACAACGAACGAGGGCGGCAAGGGGAAGGAGGTAGCCCAATGATGCTACCGAATAAAAAAAAGAAGAGACCCTGGGCGCAACTTGATTCTGTAGAAGAAAAGAGTCACAGCGAGATATGATCTAAGAGAGCGAAAGAGAGACAGACAGAAAGACAGCGAGCGAGGACAGAGAGAGGGAGTGTTGTAAATGGCGTGGATATCAGCGTTTGGATTTATTACGAATATGTCTTCCTCTCGCCGAGGAGACCGAAGAGCGGAGAACGACTGGTTTTCTCGCATTCTTGTGTATGGGTTTACGGTGCATCGGGCAGGCTGGTTTTCCTTTTCCTTATATCGACTACAGGGACATCTCCCAAACCACAATCAGAAGCTTTTTCGCGGAGAGCCTCATTTGGTTCCGTCACTAAACGTCTTCTATCCCAACCATGCGTTTGAGTGACATCTGAAAGCTTGCGTGGTTTCACCGACTCCAAATCTGCTGAGCCACTCGCTTTTGAACTTTTGAACACCCAGTTTTCTCTTTGGGGCTTCTCATGCATGAAGTACTAGCATAGGTATTCAAAGAAAAACTCTTCCTAGTAAATTGCAGGAACCACTTTATGTTCTGCCATCTGCTTTTCTAAAGTCGCAGAGAAAAGCTTCGAGGAAAGGCAAAAGGTGGTCCTCCCCCAGCGTCGCCGACCAGTTTGCTCCATCACAACACCATGCCCGGCGTTCGTAAGACCTTCGTGTACCCAGTCCCTCCGGTAAAATCCTCATTGCCTTTGGTAGTTTGGGGGTAGTGTGGTACAACGCAGTACCGGTGTTGGGTGAGTTGAGGATCTGACGTTGGAATCCGCCGTGTACGAACACGTAGGCACGCAAGCTTTTACCATTTTTGGTTTTCTTTCCTGTTCTGTCTCTTGCTTTCCCAACAGCTGAAACTATTCTCTTTAAAAACAAACTGGAAGCCTCTTCTTTGCTTTAAAAGACGTTTGACAACAATGCCTATGTTGTGGTAAGCTTTGGTTGGAGTATTTCTTGTCATGCTATACACAAGATGTAAATACATCAACTTCAAACATATAATCAAATAAGTATATCAGCAACACTCAAGCACTCATTACATGTATTTACTTTTCCAACTACCTATGCCTGTCAAGAACGGGCTTTTATCTGACCAAGTAAGCCCATAGCTTGGAAACGGAATAATATCAAACAAATAAAAACGGCCATGTCCGAATCCAACGTCTTGCTGCGGGCCCTGCTTGGGATATCTAACATCTTGTCGTAAACTCGCATGCTCTTTCTGTTCAACGGCTTTCGCAACAAACTGGAAAAAAACGCAGGAGTCTCGTGATGGATAGATCTTCTGGTGGACGAGACAGTTTTCCCCTCCTAGGTACTCTAATTAGGAACCATAATAAAGTAAACGTCAACTTCCGGGGCTATCTCTTTATAATTCATTTCCATTGTGATGAAGCTGTTTTCAATGATAATGCAAAAACGTCTTTGTGTCAAATGAAGCGGGTGGGCACTCTAAGTCTGAAGAAACACAGAGATGGTACCTGATATGGGCATTTGATATTATGTACGACGGATTGTTGACATCGCCAATTCATGAGCAAATACATGGACCCCGCGAATCGCTCGCCGCCGGCCCGGATAATATGCAACCTCCAAAATCCCCCAATATGATGGCTGATGGTATCCCCTCCAATGATGTTTTGGACTTGACCCCAACCCCCCAAAAGACCAGCAATGTACACATCCTGACTCCTCAACAATGGCCGAGTCCCTAAAAGAACTCATGGGCCTTCAATATACACCAACAGCCGAATCATACACTAAACGATCCCCGCATGGCACGAACGGTCCCAACAGCCGGTGGTGATGTTAGCTCCAGCTCACTAGTCTGGTCGCTCCCGTGGGCTTTGGAATGACCGTATCGATTGCATTTGAATCGTTCATGGTGTTCGCTCCTTAGAACCTCGATTCTCCTCCCGCCGAGACGACTGTCACAGTTGCTGTGGAGTCTCCGTGCCTGCTGCCGGTGTCTCATATCCGCCCACTCTTCTTTGAAAGTAGACTTGGTGGTCATAAAGAAGATGACAGCGTTCCACACGCCTTGGAGCGGCAGCACTGTGGCGCTCGCCACACTCAAACCGAAGCTGATGTCGTTGGGCTTGATGAGGTTGTAGACCCGGTTGATGGAGCTCGGCGTCCAGGTGACGAAAACCGAAATGGCAAAGATGAAACTCGTTCGTAGGTATGCAAGCTTGACAGGGTCGAGGCTTCGGAGACGAGCCGAAAACTTCTCATTGACGGAATTAACGCGGTGGAAGATGGAGCGTCTCGGTTCTGGCGGAGGTGGACTTGAAGTACATGTCGTTTCGAATTGTGGACTGCTCGGCGGGGCATCATGCTCGTCACTTGTGCGCCATGAGCGCTCGTGTCGATTCTGCTGATTGGAGGCAGAGTCTGGTGTCATTGCCGATTGAGGTACGGCTGGCGGTGTCCAAGGCCTTGGAGTGACGGTGGTAATTTGTATTTCCGTCATAGCGGTGCCGTAGAACTCGGTGCGGCTGGTGAGGTTCTGATATGTGTCAACGAAAGACCAATCATTGAAATGATTGACAGTCAAGCTACCTTCTCTGCAGAGTCTCGTTCATCCGAGCACGAGAGGTCTTTGTTATCTCGAGCGGGGTTGCTAAAGGTCAAATTTCGAAGTTGGTTGCGTTGATGGAATACATGGTAGCCGACGGCAAAGTAAATGACACAGGAGCCGAAGATGCAACACCAAATAGGTATGTAGTAGGTGTAAATGCGAAGGACACTCCATTTGGAGTTGATCCAGCACCAAAGCTAGAGCCGGGTTAGACGTACTCCTCAGACCACGAGGGACTTGGACTTACTGTGGAGTCGCCGTAGATCAAGTCGTCTGGCCCGTCGGGCCTAAGAAGAAGAAGAGAGAGAGCAGGAATCAAAGGAATGCCGAAACAAACAAGACAGTAAACCCAGAGGTGTTTGCGGAATGAAGAAGGGTTTGCGCCGGCGAAGAAAACAAGAAATACGTTGATGGCCATGGCAAAAGACCACCAAGGGTCGGATTGCATGAACCTGTGAAAGTGGGTGTTAGTGATGACAAGACGAGGGACGGTCGTGACTGCAAACCAACATTTCAAGCAGGAAGCCCTGAAGCTGGCATAAGGCGGAGGTTTCGCCGGCACGAAGACCGTCGTACCCCATTGCACAGGCAATACTTGCACCAACGTTGGCGATCGAGGCCATGAGGATGAAGAGATTGGGAACCGTCCGAAGCCGCTTAAAGGCCCAGTAGCTGATGAAGATTAAGGTGACGCCGACCAATGACAGCGAAGCCCCGGCTCTTTCAAGGGCGATAACAATGCCGATTTGATCCTGAGTAAGGGAATCTGAAGTCGCCCTTGCGACGGGAGCGCCGTGGCTGTCTCCCATACTCGTTGGTCGGCTTCAATATGAAGATTAGGCTTGGGCCTTTGCGAGACGAGAGTCGAGATGGTCGGAACAAGTTTACGAGTCGACGAGTCGCCTGTGTGAAGTGGTCAGCATGGGAGTCTTTTCTGTCCTCCGCGCCGGGACGCATAATGAGCAGAGCGGCATGCGTACTTGGGACCGGATGCTGGACGCTGAAATGCAAGCCGGATGGTCGCGACTCGGGCGTCCTGATGTATGCCGGATAGGGCCGAAAAACGAGGGAAGGAAGAAAGTAATGACAGTTGTGGTACAAGAAACACGGGCGGAACAAAGAACTTGGACAGTCCAGATGGACAGGCCACGGAGAGGTGTGTTGAAACGAATTGACAGGCCTCGAAGGCTCGGAGCCCGAGCGAGATGCCGTGTTGCTGGACGGCAGCTTTGTGTGACGATCCACTGGCCACTGCAACGTGAAGTAGGGAGAGGCGTGGGCTGTAAGGCGCTGTGAATCTTTGGCTTCGAGCTGGTCGAGGAACGAGCGGTCGATATAAGATCGACAGGTGGTAGGCGAGGTCGTGTATTAATCTCAGGCAGCCCAGGCTGGTGGCCACATGGGATCGAGCAGCTGCATGACAGACCGTGGTGTTGGAGAGAGGCCAAGTGCGGCGCGGTTACACGGCCGAGAAGGTTTGAAGCAGATGTTGCATGGGTGGTGACGGTGGACGAGGGCTGGTATTGGAGTGCGAAGGAGGAAGAGGAGGATGAGGTCGCGGCCGAGAAGTAGAAAGATGGTTGCAAGAAAGTACAGGAGGTTGCAAGCAGATGAAGCCGACAAGTAGGAAGAGGAAGGTGACGGGGTTTCGGGTCGATTGAAGCGCAGCTAGCAGTACCTTACACTTTCTGAATTGGGAACTGGCGTTGGCAATAATCCGGGGTTGAAAATGGTAAGGCCTAGATCTCAACACGAGGAAGCAACGGCCGAATGAAGCTTGCCGTGATAATGGGAGGAAACAGCTGGCCAGGAGCAGGCACTAGGAGGCACTGGGACAAGAGATGCAGTCGAAATAGGGCACTGTGGACCAGGTGGGAAGGAGCTGGCAGGTGGACTCGTGGAGATAGATGGGACGAGGCACCGGGAAGGCAGACCATGGGACGGGGAAGGGGGAGGGGAAGGAGAGGGAGGACGTGGAGCGGAGAGGGGCAACTGCCACCTCAAGATGGTAAGGCTGGCGAATATGGTGGGGAGGAAGGAAGGAAGGAGGATGGTTATTGCTCGAGTCTCGGACTCGAGGGAAAAGGCTGGTGGACCGCGACTGTCTGTTACGGGCCGGGAAGGAAAGACGAAGAGGGGGAAAGAGCCATCCATGGAACAGGCGGCACAGCAGTCGCGCACGAGAGGACAGTCCGATGCTGGACAAGGCAAAGCACAAGGTATCTCAAGCATCACGGCCGCACTGTAAGGCGAGTCTTGTCAGATATTTGCGTCGTTGCATCTGCAGATCCCATGCATGGCCTGTCTGGGGGCATTCGACAGGGCTGGGCGACGGTTAGGTTGTTGGCTGGCCCGGTATCCATTCTTGGACGAACAAGATGAACAAACAAACACTGTGGCTGACTGGAGGTAAATGGCTGTGGAACGGCATTTGATAAAAATAAAGGATGGACATGGTATTCCCATTCACGACGTGTAGGTCATTGGAGGCAGCCAAATTTCTCCATGTCAATCCAGACGAGATGAATGTCCCCATCAGACGAGAAACAGAGAGCATCAGATGAAAGACTCGCACTTCATCTGATTGCTGACGGAACCAAGCCCGCATCCTCGGATGACGATGACGGAAGGGATCGCGTTGAGGGCGGTAGGGCAGGAAACGGGCAATGTCTTCCGCACTTTGGGGAAGGACGGTACCTGAAGGGTGGGAGGAGAAGGAGCAGGTGCTACTTCCATATGAAGTACTCTCCTCTCACTGGACTTGGAAAGATGCCTGAGGTGGGGGTCAAAGAACGATGGTGGAAGGGAAAGAGCAATTGGATGCAACCAACACTTGTCTGGCAGGGACAGTGACGACTGCAGCAGGTGAAAGCTGGCTGTTTGGTCTGCCTCCTGCCTCCTGCCTCGATCGTTCGGTATGTCGTCCATTGCCTTTCTCTAGACTGCCTCGCTCGAAGCGCCACAAAATTGGAGGTGAGTTGAGATGTGGTGTGCCTCCACGACCATCGTCCAATGAGCAGTCTGCGCTGACCGCCAGTTCCAAGCACTTCTCTCTCTCCGGCCATCATCACTGCCGCATGTCTGATGCTCCTTTCCATCTTGCATCCCAACGACGCAACCCGCCGCTTTGTCGGTCAGATAGGCGTGTGAGGCCGACACGAGGACTTCCAAGACGGACAGGCATGGAACAAAATGATGGTAAGAATCAATCCGCCATCAACGATCGACCCGCCTCGACAATCGAGATGCAGACGACGTGGACCCTGGGACAAAATAAACATGCACCGATCGACCCCCTACCTAGCGGTCTCGACATCCCCAGAATCCTCCCCATCTTCTTGTCTCGTCAGCTGTCGCGGCTGCCAAGTCTTTTGCGAAATGAGAACTGAGAGCCTGGCAGATGCACCCCACCGCCGTTGCAAGCCTCCAACGTGGTGGCTAAGGCTGCATTGTCTCGCCTTGCTTATACTGTGCACCGAATGGGACGACATGGAGATGAAGGATGCGATGCATCGGGGCCGGGGCACGACTACCCAGCAGTCCAGTCCACTTCCCAACAAAGACAACACCAGCAAACTGCCTGCCGCCACCAAGCCGCGGCGACAAGTTCTGATCCGCGGAGAATCTGGAGAAAAGCGAGAAAGCGGCACAGCGGCATAGCGGCACAAGCAAACACACGACCTGCCCTCCAACAGACCCTGCGCCAAATTCCGCAATGCTGCTTGTCACGCTGCATCTGCGAATCACATTCACTGTTTTGGTTGTTTGCCCCCTCCAATGACCCCAATGCCATTTTCGCCAGCCAAAATCCAAACGCCAAAAACCTGGCGTCGGTGCCGTACTAACTGAGTCCTCGGGAAGTCTCCAAACGATTCCCAGAACTGCAGAAAACAACCTTTGCAGCCCGTCGGGTATTATCGAATCATTTCGTCGTCAACAGATTGACACTTCCGCATCTCGTTCTTGACCTCGGCCCAATATCAAAATCATTGCTCGGAAACAGTATGTTGTGGCACGCATACGAGGGGCGAACCAATCGATGAACCGCACCGTGTCTTTGCGAATGCAGGCAGCCTAGGTGCAGCTCGATAACCTGACCAATGAGGTGTATCAATAAATTCGGCCGTAGAAATGTGTGAAGCAAGCAGGGTTATCACATCGAGACGAGCAAGCCCTGACGCCTCGAAAGAACAAGGGAAACGACTGCTTTGATCGAGGCATTCGCACCATGCAGAGCTGCAATCGGTCTGAAGAAGACATCGGACTCGATATCAAGTTCATTGTCGGATGTCGTGCCGAAGCAAACACCAGGATCCTCCCTGAAAAGGCCTGGTCTTGTTTTGGATTCGAGATCCCAAATGTCCACGAATCCCCATTCACAGATCACCATGCAGGCAAGCAAGCAACATCGTCCATATCTTCGTAACTAACAACCCACCAATCATGGTGGACGAAGTTGTCAGTCCCTTGAATGTTGAACAAGGCCTCCCCAGATCCAGAACCAAACTCTGCCCATGCCTCCAACTCCATCGAACGGGCCACCGTGCGGCGTTTGCCATCAGGGGGTTACGGCCGCAACCGACCAACAGACCCCTCAACAGTTGCCTGTTTCGTTGCAACTAATGTGTGCTCATCTCGGTCTGTCACATTACTTGATCACATCTTTCCTCTTTCCACCACGTTGTTTGCACCGGGCTGCAACCGACCAATTCAAGGGCAACATCCTAGTCAAAGCTACAGCCAAAGGTGCGCATTCATGGAGCTGGGTGCTTCTCAGTGTCAATCAACGTCTGGCACAGTTGACCATGTCCTAGTCGACAAGCAGGTTAAGCACTGGCTGGTGGGATAGCGCCTAATTGCATGCAGATTGTTGTAGGAAGATTCAGCAATTCAAGTCAGTTATTGAGCTCTGATGAGAACAGCCTTCTCATTCAACAATGGCCGAGTGGAAGATTTGCTGGAACCATTCATCAAAATCCCCAGAGAAGTTCGCGGACATGGCAAATTGCTCCTCCGGAACATCAAAATGCCCCAGAGTAGCCGCTGTAGAATCAAGTATAAACCAGTCCGTCTTGAATCTAGCCGCAATCTCCTCAAAGTTGATCGCCCCAGGCCTCGCAGCAAGCGTCCGATCCGAGAACGACTCCATGCCTCCCACCTCGGAAAAGATAGCATCAATCAGCACCACTCCGCGGTGTGCTAGGACGTCGTTTGTCGTTCGGCCTAGGAGATGTTCTCGCGCATCGCGGATGGCGTCGAGGTAGCCCTCCTGCCGGGTGTCTCGTTCCTTGCTCTGGTCGCAGATGACCTCAAAGGAGAGGATGATGGCGGCGGTGATGCTGAAAGCGACGTGTGTCCAGAGGGAGACCTCGCCTGATTCCACGATGCTTTTGTGTTCCCGGAGGATGGTTACTGCTGCTGCGACGCAGGTTCGGCGCGTGTGGGCGTATGAGTCTGATTGGAACGAGAGGAAGAGGAATGGTCTGTGTATCATCACGATCTTGTGGTAACTTGTGGTTAGCTTTCGGTGTCAAACATCGCTTGGTAAAGTATTTCTTTTGGGGAAGTTTTGACGGTTCGAACCTTTTCGGCTGCTGTGATGGCGAGACTCTGTCGCGCGACGCCGAGCCAGACACACTGGCTCTCGAGCAGCTCATCCTTCTGCAGAAGAAAACGCGGTATCGACTGAACCTGCTCTCTCATCTTCTGGTCCATCCGCAGAACGTGGGCGTACTGCTCTCTCGCCGGCCTCTGCGCCCTCAACGGTCCCATGCCGTCCGCGAGCTCCGGCATCAGCTGCGCGATACCACCCAGAACGCGAGTATACGTGCTCACCGTCAGCGTTGTCTCCGGTGCATCTATCAGGTCTACGTCGTTGGCGTTTCTCGGGGGAGAGGTCGAGTATTGAGAGGGGTTGATGCCGTACGAGTCGGTGAAGGGGATCGCGAAGTGGTCCTGGATAACCATCTGCAGCCACACCCTGCGACCGACTTCTCGCTGCAGAGTTTCTTGCCACATCTCATCTGTCGTCCGCAAGTCTAGCCCGCCGCCGTCTGTGATCTTGTGGATTCCCAAGCACTCGGCCATCCGGATCGCGGCGCTGAACAAGGTGGCGTTGAGCTGGCTGAGGCCGAGGTTGTGCGCCACCTCGGTCGAGATGACGATGGCCTGGATCGAGTAGATTGACACGTTTTGGAGGAAGTGAGCCTGGTAGAGCGTGTCCACCATGAAGTTGAACAAGTCCTGTGGTGAGCAACCGGGCAGGGTGAGCGGGAACGCGTCGCGATGCTTCCAGCTGTTCTGCCAGCTCAGCAGCGACGAGGAGAGCACGGCGCTGTACAGCGCGAGCCACTACGGGTGATCGTACGCGCCGGTGTCCCAGAAGGTGGTGCACTGCTGCAGGAAGGTCGGGCAGTGCAGGGAGTTGTGGTGCCATGCTATGTGCTCCAGGTGGAATGAGATGAGAGTCTGGGCTGTGTTTCTGTCGGGGAGGAGAGCGAGGGACGGGACGGGGTAGCTGGGTAATCCGAGAGAAGCCGGCGAGAGACCTGTCGTTGAGGATGTGCTGCTGTTGAGATTCCTTCTTTGATGGCAGTTGCAGTGTAAGTGAGGATAGCAGTTCCCATAGCTTCTGCCCCAGGCCATATGCTCCAGCGCAGTCACCGTGAGCGAGCTGCGGACTCTAGAATGCGAGGCCGCCACATCATCTTGCCCCGAATCGGCCTCCTCCCGGCCACCACTCCCAGATTCAACGAGATTTGGTGTTATCTGGGCATTACTCTCAGTGCCATTCCCAGAATTGAATCTCAGAGCTTCAAGTCTAGCCACCACCATATCAGCCGCCCTCCTCACCGAAGCGGCGGGGTCGGCGGTGATGCTCTGCTGGAGCGTATCCCGCAGAGTCTCGAGGAACTCAATCTCGGCACCGTGGCGAGCGGCGTTGCGCCTCAGGTGGACGACTTCGCGCTCGCAGTGGAGGCCCAGACGGCTGCATCGCGCGCACGGGATCTCTTTGTTGCATTTTCTCTTCTTTTTTGTACACTCTGAGGTTTGTGTTAGTTGAGGGTCTGCGTGCAGGGGTTTGAGGGTTTGATCTGGCTTGGGACGGAAGGGGGGGTTGAAGGAACCTACCGCGACACGCAAGAGATTGGCGTTGCGATAGGCGAGCTGGCATTATTTAACTGCCAAATCAGCCTGTTCAGTATCAAAGACAAAGCATGAGAGTGCGACCGCTGTCTTGCTGTTGGAGCACGAAGGGCTTCAGTAGAGTGAAGGTTGAACAAGTTCGGGGAACTCAGATTATCGAACCTGACTGAAGAGAACTTCTCGCGATTACATAAGCAGGCTAATCCTTTACGCTAAACAGACAAGAAGGATGAGATGAAGTTATGGACTCGTTAAAACATATTATTTTCATGCTGGATAATATCTATATATTGTGTTATATTGATTGATTGACGTCCCGATGTGGTGGGCGCGTATCGGCTTCTGGATGTGTTTGATCTTAAGGTACGCTCCGACCCTACTGTCGTGACTGTGATGATTCCGCCCCGAATAAAGGGACTTGAGATTCTGAAGAAGTCTAGTTCCAACAGAAAGAATAATGTACTGTGATAGGCCTAGTCATGCAGCATACGGACGTGCCAGAGTCCGACGCCACTCACACCGCCTTGGCGAACCCAGTCTCAACAACCCCGGGCAACTTCCTAAACGGCTGCGGCGCCGTGCCGCTGGTCATCGTACACTGCCACATCAACCTCTTCTTCTCCTCGTCCTCCTTGTACTGCGCCAGCTGCCCCGTGATGCTGTGCATCACGCCGCGGTTGTGGAAGATCACGACGTCGCCCTCCTCCCAGCGGTGCGCGTAGATGTTCTCCGCCGCCCAGATGCGCTTCTGGAAGCCGTAGACGATCTCGCGGACCTTGGCGACGTCGTCGACGACCGAGGCCACCGCGCTGGTCGTCGGGTCACGGGTCGTCAGCTTGTAGACGCAGCAGCCGTGGACCTGGAGGAAGGGCCGGTCCGGGTTGAGGGGGTTTCGCCAAACCATCTTTGAGGCAATTGTTAGGACAGCCATGGAGAGGGAAGAATGGAGGTTGGGGGGAGGGGGTTTGAGTGATGACTTACGGGATGCTCGGCGACGTTTTCCCAAGACCATTCGGAGAGCTGCTCGATGGGCACCTCCTTGCCCATTGTGGGGATCGACAAGCCGTCTTCTGTCGCTTTGCATTGCCTGATGTATTCGTAGGCCTGAGGGGCGTATGTTACGGTTGTGTTCAGAGCAAACTCTTGCTCGGCCGGAGTGAGCAGTTGAAATGCCCGCGCGCCGGAGAAAACTTGCGAAAAGGTGAATCAGGATGTTTTCTCACGGTATTACCAAAGGAAGGAAAGACTTACAGGCTGTTGCTCCAGCAGCGATGCTCTTTTCTTTTCCGTCTGGGAACTTGAGCTTCTGGTCAGGAAGGTTCGGCACCTTGACTGCGTGGAGGACCGTGACTTCGCCGGGTAGACGCTGGTAGAAGGGAGTGTCCATGTGCCATCTGTAAGGACGGGTGTAACCATCGCTCAGCTCCTGTTCTGAGAGAGGCTTCTCGTGAAACAAAGTGTGGTCCTGGTCGAATTTGTCAGTTCAAACGGTCAATCGGATTTGATATTCGAGCTGTAACTGTTTCAAAAATGAGTTAGGGGGGCATACCAGATGAATGACCTCCAACTCTTCAATACCTTCGTAGTTTTGGAACTTGCCACTCCCAATAATACCAACCTGCGGTGCTCTGGGGATCCTTCCCGCCTTGTACGCCGAGAGAATATTCCTGGGGTCGCTGACGGCCTTCTCGCCGGCGGAATGGATGTCGCTTGCAGTCGGATCGAAGATTTTGGTCAACTTGGGCAGAGTCTCCGGCGCGATGCCCTTCTGGTTCTTGATGACGACGACTTGGTTCTTGAACAGCGCTCTTCTGAAGGTGGCAATATCCTCTTCCGACAAGGCGTCTGTGTCCAGGATTTCCATTGATTGTGGCAGGTGAACTTCGGCGCCTATCAGAGAAGACTCGCGAAGAGTGGCCGGGAGCTCTTTGAAGGAGAGGCCCTGAGATGAAGAACTGAGACTGCCCATTGTGAAGCGTATGATGGGCTAGATGAGAGAAATAAGGCTAGCAAGTCAAAACTGTCAGAATGTTTGGGTTGATGAGCACTTGTATCATCCTGGGTAACTGCATGAACTTATAGCCAACCGTTCTCGTCCCTGACATCGGTGACTTTGACCGTCCTCCCGGTTCGGAGCGGGGGAGTTGAACTCACTCTTCCGCACCACGAGGATTGTGCTTCTCCTGTCGTGTAACACGCAGTGACGCGTAGTAATCGGATTGTCGTCGTCCCTGATTGGGCGAGCGACGAGCGGCGTGCGGGCGAGTCCCTCATCTCACCCGCACTCTATAGAAATGGCCGCAGCACTGTTCCCGTGAACTATCTCCGGGAGCACAGAGGCGCGGGCCAGTTCACGCAACTCACCCGCACTAGCCAAATGCAACTTGAATGACTGTTTACGTCTGGATATATATACAGCAATGATGCCCAAATGCTTTGTCTGAGTAGCTTTACTTACCATTTCAATAATAAGCTATTTTAATCTCCTTGCATTCCATCATGGCAGCCGTAGACTACAAGATCTCGCCCCTTCCGAAGCCGTTTGAGCAATCGGCAGTGGACTTTGGCGCCGAGCTTTCGGGGATTGATCTCGAACATATCGACGGTACGCTCCCGTCTCTACACTCAGAAGCCGACAACATCAAACTAACTAACCGGCATGAACGCAGATGAAAGCTTCAAAATCATCAGAGAAGCCCTCTACACCAACAACGTCGTCCTGATCAAAGGCCAGCACAACCTCTCCCCAAAAGCCCAATACGAACTCACCCGCCGCTTCGACCCGGAGGCCAGCACCTACAGCCACGGCGCCCGCATCGACAAGCGCAGCGTCCTCCACAAGGACCTCACGACGCTGCCGTCCCAGCCGCAGGTGCAGGTCATCGGGCACGGCGCCGTCGCCGCGTTCGAGGGGCTCACGGACCTGAAGCTCACCCACCCGCACCACAGGACCTTCCACAAGCACCCCGTGCCGCAGGCCGAGGACCACGACTACACGCACTTTTACAGGTGGCACATCGACTCCGCCATGTACGACCTGGACCCGCCGCTCGTGACGTCGCTGTTCGCGTGTAAGGTGCCCCGGGGCCGGCGGCAGATCTGTCGGTACGACGACGGGACCGGGGACGAGCTCGAGGTGCCCCTGGGCACGACGGCGTTCATCAGTGGGTACCGCATGTTTGAGCTGCTGTCGGACGAGGATAAGGAGTTCGTCAAGACCAGCGTCGTCGAGTACGGGCCGCATCCTTATATCTGGATGAGCAAGGCCAAGGCGAGGTCGAACGGGCTCGGTCTCTTTTCGGAAGGCCTGGAGCTGACCGAAGACCAGCTGCCCGAGATCGAGCGGGAGAAGATCCGAAAGTACCCGATGGCGTGGAGGAACCCGGTGACGGGGAAGTTTGCTATGATGGTCTACCCGACGCCTGCGCGGAGGATCCATCTCAAAGATGGGACAGTGATGGAAGATTTGAAGGAGGTCAGGGAGTTGATTTACAGGCTGCAGAGACCAGCTATCAGCCCGCAGTATGTGTATCCCCACGATTGGGAAGAGGGCGATCTCGTTCTCTTCAACAACCATGGCGTTATGCATTCTATTGTTGGAGCTTTTGCGGAGAACGAGGTTCGTCTCTTTAGACAGTGTAATATGGCAGCTAGCAGACCACCGCAGGGACCGGACTACTAGGGAAACATGCGAATGAATGCAGTTCAGATCACTAAGCATGCTGAGACAATTCTTTTGAGGCTTGAAGTTTGAAAGTTCAGTATTGTCCTATGAACGTGGTATCTTCGAATTCTTCCTTTGCCCTCTCAACATGTGCTCTCGTTGTAGACTCCCTCATCAACTAACACGCCATTGTATAGAAGTAGGCGTCACTAATATCCAATTTACCTTTTGCGGAGCACGCATTACCTGCGTACAAGGTAATTGCCCATTTCTCCGCTCCGTGTGCGGCGGCGGCGGGCTCAGAGATTGGCCGCCTCGACTCCAAGGCCGAACCCTGCTTCGGACGTCAGTTCAAGCATCTTCTCCGCAACCCAGCGCCCGTTGTGAGGACCCGCAAAGCAGGACGTGCGGACCAGCACCATTGGCCAGAACATCGTCATCGTGCGGTACGGAAGCCCGTCCGCCGGCGCCTCCTTTCCGTCCAGCCCGAACACCGCGCGGATGTCGTCGAGAACCTCCTCAACGACCGCGACTCCGTCAGACCAACTGGGTAATTTCCCGACCTCCGCTTCGATCTTGACGGGTGCTTCCTTCAGAATGCCCTTCAAATCGAGGATTCTCTCCAACATGAATATTTTCAGACAGCGGTAATGGCTCCGCGCGAGTGCGACTGAGACGTCGCTTGATAGGGTGAACAGGCCGTTGAACACCCTTTGTTGTTGTCCTGAAAACGACGAGGCACCCGAAAAGCCAAGTAGAGTGACAGCAGCCTCGAGGTCGTTACTTAGACTGATGCCGCTTTTGACCAACTCCGTCAAATCCTCAGCCGGCTCCGCAGTGAGCTTTGACACATCTCCCTGCACCTGCATTTTGAAGTCAAACGCCTTCTTGAAGTCGACGACCTGGCGGACAAGAGGCTCTAAAATGGGGCCCTTGCCCCACGGCGTGTCGACTTCTTCCAGCACCGACCATATCCCCGTGAGGTGCTCTCTTTGAATAAACATTTCCATTAACTCGTCTTGATGTTAGCAGGGGTTGGTCTCCGACGAGGGGAACGTCGTCTTACAGCAGCATGACAGAAAAACATGAAGCAGCCTCTGTCAACTTCATTCGTGAGTCCCTGCTCGGCACGGAACTTGAACAGCTGCAAGCCTCCAGTGCCGTGAGGGAAGACATTGTTCTCGAGATCAATAGCTTTTGGGCTTCGTTTGCCTACAATGACCTTTTGACTTTCTTAGCGGCCGTGAAAATGCGAAAAATGCCACACCTTCGCCCTCCAAGAGACGTTGCAACTTACCTCAAACATTCCAAATAGGAACATCGTCACCAGGTTCCCGTCATCCCTAGCTCTCACAGGATCACGCAACGCCTGGTTCAACGTCCCAATCGCCTTCCCATAATGCTGCCGCGCCTCCAGCATCAGCCCGGGCTGATGCAGCTGGCGCGACGCGCTGGCTAGCGCCACCGCATGCGTGGCGTGTCGGGTATGGCTGGCCTCGGAGAGGTCGCTCTTGTAGTGGTCGGGGAGCTGGTTGAAGAAGACGATGCTCGCCGTCGTCGCGTAGTTCGTGTAGAAGCGGCTCAGCGTGTACACCTCCGGACCGATCTGTATCGTCCGGGGGAGGACGACCTCCGGCTCCGATTCATCGTCTGGCGTGATCAGCCCCTGCCGCTGCCGGACGAGCGCGAGCGGCGTACCGGATGGCGTCCCGCATCGTGGGCTGCTGCTGCCGCCGCCTATTCGCGGTGTCGTGGGGGTCTGCTGGCGATGCTTCCACCGCGAAGCCCATGATGCCGGGTATCCGGGCGACTTTCGGTGTTGAGAGACGGAGAACAAGGCGCGTCGCGACTTTTGCGTGTCGCGCTGTTGCACTATGCTTAGTGCCGTGTACTGAAAAAGGGGTTGGTTCAGCAAGGGAAGACTGTACCTTTCCGCGCTTCTCCTCAGCACTCGCCTGGCCTTGAATTGGCCCGGCCAGACTGGCCATGACGGCTAGGTCGTGTCAATACTGGGAAGATACGAGGCCGACATTCGAGCGTCTCTGCACTCATCACCCCTCCTGTATGAGACATTCAGATTGGCACAGCAGGAGGCAGCTTCGAGAGCTATGTATTGTAAGAGCATACACCCTTTCCCCCACGGCGAAATTGTGGAAACTTGGAGAATGGCTGCTAGCATGGGCTAATCCCAGTTCAGGATTGCTGCGAAGCTCGTCCACGAACGGCATGTTCCATGCATCTGGCGGTCGCGCGGCGAGCTAAGCTAGGGATAGGCGCATGCGGCAACCCCACGCACGGCAAGCAGGGGGAAGGGGGAAGGGGAACCTCGGTGGCTCGAAAAGCTAGGACAAAGCTTAAAAGACCGAACGTCCTTCCGGTGGCGGCAGAGAGTGAGACGTCACTTGGACCTTTTCGACAGCGACCGCTCGAACTCTAATCGAAACGCGAGGACTGGTCGTCGCGGTGGTCGTTTACCGTAGTGCGGCTTGCTAGTGTTTGTTGAGCGCGCGCGTATTCGGTCCTAACTACAGCGAGATGGCTGAAAGGATTTCCATATAATTTCATCGGCTCAGTCTGCTTTGGGGAACATACATCCGCCGGCAAAGACATACGTCACATACGGAACATCCCCCGGGGCTGAGACCTACAAGTCGTTTAAGCTATCAGCTAGCTAAACATGAAGACTATTTCTCTCTCGTACTGGTTCATCAACAAACACACACAACTGGAAGCGCCCAAACTAAGGTAGTCCGAAGACGAGCGACGTTCACGCTGAGTTTGCGATTGAAACTCGCGGCCCAGACTCGGACATGAGGCTTAACTCGCACAGACGACACCATGAAATTCTGCCCACCTTTCCAGGGTTCGAGCATGTTCGCGCGCCCATCACTCTCTTTTCTCTCCTCTGCCCCCCCCTCCCCGTCTTGGCCCGTGTTGTCCGGCACCTCACCGCATGGCGCTGGACCCTGAAGATCTACCGTCACCCACCACGGCACACATGCAGCTGCATGGTGGTGGCCCAGCCAATGCCTTCGGCCATTGGAATGTATGTCTGCGTGGCAGTACCTGGGTACGGACATGACCCCTCAAACCCCCGCGTCCAGTGTCGTCGGTTGCCACGGAGGCGGACGCGAACGAGGAGGGGGGTGCGTGCGGACCGCCGCAGCACGGAACGGTTTCTGTCTTGTCTTCAGTTGACTGTGATAGCAGGTCTTGGCAGACACACAACCCGTCCTGTCGCTGGGCGGGTAGGGCTATCTATGCTTTGGATCACACTAATCGCCAACCTTTTGATAATCAGTATGCGTGATATGGGGGCCGGGAGGGCTAGATTGGGCCCAACCCAACGCATGGGGAACATTCGTTCAGCATGAGGGTGAAGACGAAAGTAAAGGTCGGCTTACATCCAGCCTCGACACATGCTAAATTCCATGGATGAACAACTACCTTAATTCTCTCCCTCCGCCTGAAATGCAAAGCATCGAGATCTTTGGCTCGCCGCGTCTCTTTTTCATCTCAGCTGGGGTTCGCCCTACATCTCTGCCTTGCCTTATTCACAAACCCGTCGGTTAAACCTCGAACACGACTCCTGCCGTCGGCGTCTCTCGCGTCACTGACGCTCTTTCGTCACCACCATCACGATCGCACACTCCCTTTGGCCTGACGTCAGGAGGGCCACCCCTCACGGCCCCCAAGCTATGGTCTGGTGGGGGAGATACATACAAAGTAATTAGATGCCGTTGCATCAGGAGGGGTGGGAAGGAAGCTTGGATCCGACGACGAACCGCTCACCACCAACCTATCGCCGACATCTCCAGGCTTCACCCTCGTCTTCCCCAAGAAAAGGCTCAGACGTCCCCAAGACAGAGACACTGCATGCGCGGCACGGAAGAAGGCGGACGGCACTCTTTCAAACTTCACGACGGCATTTCGGACGGCACCCATACCGTCGGTCTCGCCCAACGCCACACTTGCCGCCGCACGCATGCCCATGTTACCCGTGTTGCTATGCCGCAGACCCCAAGACCACCCTGCGACTCGCCCTTCATTGGCCGACGTATTCGATACGATGGCAATGGCGATGGCGATGGCTCCTGCACCGCCGCCGCCGCCCGGCGCCTTGCCGTGTTGATCTCTCCATTGCCGCTCCTTGCCGCGCTCTTCGGCCCCTCTCCCCCCTAGTCCTCCTCGGCCCCCCTCCCCCTCGCCTATGCCTATGCCCCTCCCAAACGCCGTCGCCGACGGCACAGGCCCATTGAAAGAGACATTGCGGGGGAAGAAGACCAAGACAAAGAAGACGCCCCCCTGCGCCTGGCAATCGAATCGACGCCTCGTCCGTTGCCGAACCCGCTGCGATGAACGGCCATCGCACGACGAACCTTATCGCACACGCCAACGCCTGTCAACGTGTCAGCTCCGTCGGCGTTTAGTCCTTGGCTCTCTTGAGGCATCCCCCGGCAAATGACGAGTATCCTGCAGCTCGGCACAGTCGGGTGCATCGTCGCTCCCGTGAAACCCAATGCCGTCCGCTGCGCTCTGCTCTTGCGGCGGCGGCGGTATGGGACGCCCCCCAATCCGCCGGCCGTCCGCAGCAGCGGCGGCGTTCGTTCGTTCGTCGGCGCTGGGCGGACAGGGCTGAAGGCTATCGTGGCCCCTTCCCACCCCCTTGAGGGGCATTTTTCCATCTCATCTCCCGAGGGCGTGGGGTGTGTGTCTTGTCTTCTTTTTCGAGGGGACATCTTCAACTGCCGTGCCAACTCTATCAAACACTCACGACTCTCGGGTAATCACAGCCTGACATGCCACAGCCTCAGCATCAAGAGATGCATTCTCGTTGGGTCGATCCGCGCTTTGCTTTGAGGCAACGAATCAATCACTTAAGGTTGAATGAATCAAAAAAGAAACAGGGCCGAACCGCTACATGTCCCCCCCCATCTGTAACAAGTCGCTTTCTCTTTCGACTGCCGGCACATGTTCGTCCCTGGCCATCAACACCACCACCACCACCACCGGCATCACACTCCGGCCGCACCACGGCAGGACTCGTCCATCAGGTGTGTGTGTGTGTTTGTGTGACAGACCCCCTTACGCGGCACTCTTCGTCCCCTTCTGCAACACCCCAATCTTCTCCAGCCAAGCCTGCAACGTCGCATTAAACTCCTCGCTCTTCAACTGGTGAAACCAGTGCCCCCAGCCCTCCATCAAGACGATCTCGTCCAGCGCCTCGTCCCCCTTGGGCATGTGCGTCCGGTCCGTCTCGACGTACCAGTCCACGCTGCCGACCGTCAGGCGCGGACACCGCAGCCGGCCCGCGTTCGCCGCGACGGACGCCTCCCGGCGGCCCGGCGAATCGCCCGCGTCGCCCCACCCGCCCCAGCACAGCCCGAACGCGACCCCGTCGTCGAGCTGCTGCATCCGCCGCAGGTGCCACGTCCGCTGCCACGCCGGGCACGCGGGCGAGTACATTGTCCTGTCGAAGTGGTCCACGAGCATGGGCACGATGTTCTTCGCGGGGGAGTCGAAGAAGACGCCGTCGTGCGGGGACCGCGGGTACGCGTGGATCGGGTCGAGGCCCACGCACGCGACGACCGTGCCGGGGAGCGCCGTGGCGATGAAGTACCCCGCCGCGTCGCCGAGGGAGTGCGACATCACGACCAGGTCCTTTGTGACCTCGAGGTGCGCCAGCAGGGCGATGACGTCGAGGGCCGTGGACTGCGGGTAGTAATCGACCACGCCCGGGTCCGCGGAGCCCTCGGGGCCGGGCCAGGAGCCGGGCGGCTGGCGGTGCGGGGACGTCGGGGCCGGCGCGGCGGAGCGGCCCTGTCCGCGGGGGTCGATGGAGATGACGCGGAGGTTGTGGGCGAGGAGGAAGGGCACCTGCCAGGACCAGTCGTGCATGTCGCACGAGAGGCCCGGGACGAGGAGGACCGTGGCGGGCGGGTTCTCCTTGGGCCCTTGGTCGAGGTAGAAGATGGGCACGGAGGGGTTGCGGGAGAAGAAAGGCATCTTGGCGGTTTTGGTATGATGTCCGGGCAAGAGCTGAGAGAGAGAACTATGGGGAGAGCACAATGTGAGGAACGTCTCTTTTTAACGACGATTTGATTGACAGGTCGATAATCGTCTTGGGAATAGTGCGTTGGGGGCGTAAGTAGCATCGTTTCAAAGACCTGCAGGTTTCTACTGCGGCTTATCCTCTCCTAAACAGGGAAGGTGAGGTAGCCCCGGGGGACATGCAGAGGTGAAGAAATCCGGCATCATGATGCTGTGCGATTAAGTAACCCAAGAGCGGGCGAATGTCTAACTCGGCATGGAAAATATTGCCTGCCTTGATGCCATCTAGAGGGGGGGATTTTCGACTAACATGCCCCCCCGTATGAGCTTCGCTAGAGTGCCGGCGTCCTACGGTTCGCGGTACGTGGCGGGAGCTAAAACGGACCCCGGCCGGGAAGAAATATCTGACGTGAGATTTAAAAGGGCCAAGGAATCCTTCCGCAACCAAAAAACAGATTTCGCTTCAATGTGGAACTCTACTCCGTACGCCGCAGACGAGATCCGTTTTACGAGGACCCTTTCTCGGACTCGGATCCTTCGTCACATGGACCTGTGGAGGCATGATGGTCCGCTCGGTGCCAAAAGCATACATGATCAATGACAGCGCTTTAAAGGCGAGGAGTGTGGCAGCGAATATGTGTCATTTCATCGTCTTGATAAGTGAGACGTGCAGGAATTCTATGGTTGCTAAATATCCGGACAACTGCCGCCGGGGTTTCCAACCATCGAGGGTCGGACGCCGGCGACAGCTTCACCTTCGGCACGGACCGGGGGCCCGGTATGGGGCCGGGACGTGTCAGCTCCAAATTGACTGCTATTGCGTACGGTTGAGAAGGACCAGCAGCAGCCCAACATTGGCAAAGAGGGGCGAGGTACTGTTAAGTATGTGACGGATATCAGAACATTTCTCACCTTTGTGGATAGCAAAGCAAAAGGTCGTCGACATTTTAGATATACACCAGGCAGGTACGATAATGTGACATGGACTTATCTCTCCGCAGTGCGAATCTCACCAGCTTGTGAATTCCTGACTACGCTGTTTGTACTTCTAAAATGAGTAATAGGAGGAATCTTCGCTGCTAGAAAACGCCACGTGCCGCTCCTTCAAAACCTCGTACCTTCTCGACCGCTTGGTAGGTTATTCAAGACGTCTGCTCGACTCCAGACATGCCATCGGACTCACCCATGTGATCGGCATTGTTCCCATTGACGCTGACCTTGCCACTGCCACTGCTATTGCTGGCGTCCTCGGTCTCGTCCATGGCGTCGTCTCTATTGTCGTTCTCAGCACCACTCGACCCGGAATCATTCTGCGCAAGCAAGATATCCTCAGATGTCTCATCCCACATTGCATCAATCCCGTTTTTGTAACGCTCCATCGTTACATCAATCTGAACACGCGGAATGTCCGCGGATATCTCAGCCCACATGGCCTCAATCCCCTCTCTGTGAAGCTTCGTCGTTATATCAGTTCCCGTAGACGCGTATGTCGTAGTCATTCCCTTGCTCGGCCAAGCCCTCAAGTCGGGCACATTGTAGCTTCGAAAGGCCTGCCTCCTCATCAAGGATACAAAAACGAAGTTGTGGAAAGCAAAGTTGAAGGCAAAAGCAGAAAAGCTGACAAGCGAGTCATACAGATCAGCTGAAATATCCGGCCAGGGTTCCTAGGGCTGGAGCTCGGCCAAAGCCTCGGTCGGATTTGCCACTTCGTTGACCATTATGAAGGCCACCAGCAACAATATGTTGACCTGAGAAGTCCACCAGGTAATCTCGTCTACTTCCGGGATCTCGGTCTTGTTCTCGAAGATGGCAACGGTGGCAATGAGGAAGGGTAAGAGCTCGTGAAGTGTGAGTCGTTTTATGGATGGGCCACGGCACAAGACCTCGGACAACGTGACGATGAGATTCCGAAAGAACCTCACAGGGGGTTTTACTTGGAGGATGGGCCAAGCAGTCTGGAGCAACGTCAGTGTGGATCACCAGGTCTTCGCCTGCCGTCGTCGCCGTCGCCGTCGCGGGCTCGCAGCTCGGGGGTGGAGTTCCGGTGTTTGGGACGTACCATGATCTCTGCGACTAACTGCGGGGCTTGTTCTTCTGTGACTGGGCTTCGGCATTCAATAAACTTGGCTATGGCCGGGAATTGCGTCATGAAGGGTTGTTCAAGCTGTCTCCTTTCGATTTCGTTGTAACTCAGCTCTCGATAGATTTGCTGGAGACGGCCTTCACTCTCAAGATTCTCTACGTCGGAGAACGTCATCTTGCGCTTGAGAGTGACGGGCGGCATTGCAATCCAATGTTTGGTCAACGAGCTTGCGATGATAATCGGAGCGACAGAAAATGATGCCGAAAGCAAATAGACTTTGGGTAATGCAAAACTTGGTTGGTGTCAATACTGGGTGATGCAGATGTTGCTTGACGTGCAGTTGCAATTTGATGAAGGGAGAAAGGTCAGAAGCTGTGGAAAAGAAAGGCTGGTGGTGGAACGTAGTCATTTGGGTCAAAAGCCGCTCGTGGTAGGAGGCTAGAAGTGGTGCCTGCTTTTTGACAACATCCAGAGTCCTGGCGGCAGTCACCTGGCCTTGTCCCTTCTTCTTATCTCCGTCAAGAACATTCGTGGCAGGAATTGCTCCTTCTCGACGAATCTGGCTCCCATGTCACATTCGAGCAAGGAAAGGAAGCCAGTTGCGGCTCCAAACTCGGCAAGCGATACTGACCGAGGTAGGTTTGGGAAGAGAGGCAACATTTCTGCAGTCATCCGGAGCCACCTCCTTCAGTAGAGCGCAGGTATGAGACGAGAACAGGCAGGAGAGCCTCTGAGTTTAGGTCAGAGGGCTACGCTCCGGTGATTGTGCTGAGGAAAAGACTCAGCGTCGAAGGTCTGATCATCGCCAAATATTACATCGTCAAGGGTGGGTCTGTTATCTTGATGAGTACTATGCCTTCTTCCGCTTGTCTCATATTCTCGTCCTGATCTTCATCATTCAGTAAGTGCATGACAACTACGACATTGTCTCGGCAAAAGTAGAAGCTTTCGCCAGGTTTGATGTTGACGATAAGTCAAAGTGCCCATCACCGAGCTGCATCCACTTTGTTGATGCACTGGCGCCGCTGCATACTTGGGGAATAACCCTGTTCTTCACAAAGGATTGAGGCTTATTTCAGCATCCATGGATGCCTGAGAGAAAAAGACGCGCTTCCCAAATCAGACTGACACAAATATTCGTGGATTATTCCTCACGATATATGTACCTACGTAACTGTGAACACCCATTTGGTAGCCATTGCAGCTGACTACCGAGTTCAGCCAATCCAGTGCATCGGACCATGCTGCCGAGATCAGCTAACGGAATCCCTGCATGCTCGGCGCAAGACCTCGCCTCCGGAAAGAATGATTGAACACACAGCAGCGGCAACAATGAACAATCAAGAGACTTGGAGGTGAGACGATAAAGATGTGTAGTCGAGATGTGACAGCTAGGGGTCCTCCCAGGCAGCAGCTCAGGGATTTAGCAGGGGCATCATGACGCTTATTCATTGGCTGAAGAGAGGACCTGGATCCAATTCAACAGCTGCAATCGATCTAGCGCTTGTCTCCATCACGTGCGGGTCATCATGTCGACCATACGGGTGAAATCGCCGGAAGAGGACATAGCCGCGAACAGCCGCAGGCTGCCAACTACCAAAGTCCCTTTCACTCTTTATCATCACCCAACTAAACCGCAGACACTCTGTATTTTTAACGAGAATCTTGGGCATATTGACGACGCAGATAGCGTGGTGTGCAGCAATCAAAAAAACAACCCTACTCACGATAGCCCGAGATGAGCAGAACCAACGCGCTCGTGATGACCTTCGCCTTGGAGCACAGGCCGCGACTCACAAGAACCAGCAAACCGAAATCGCGGACTGGATGTACCACTTGCAGGTATATCACTCCCTCCCGTTACACCAGTGCGTCAACTTTCACAGCGTGTACTAAGTCTCTCACTTCTTAGACGCCGTCATTTCAAGTGCGATGAAACCAAGCCGGCTTGTCTAGCGTGCCTGAAGTACCAGGGCTTCTGCACAGGATACACGCCAACCAAGACAAAACCACCAGTCGCCAAACCCCTGCCGCAACGTCGTGTCTACCCAAAGCTTGCGGTAACCCAGACGAAATCCAAGCTGTTCTCGGAGCCAAGTTACGCGTCCCTTACTTTCTCTAACCAACTTGAGAAAGACCACTTCGACTACTGGCTTGCATTTTCGGAAGCTTCCTGTTTGTTCCGTTCAGACTTCGTCGCACAGATCATCCCGCAACTCTCTTGGGATGACTCCGTCATTAGGAATCTCGCCATAGCTATCGGCGCTGCCGCCCTCGGAGGCAACACGCGAGAACAGCGGATATGCGGAAAGGGCAAGTTCCACAAAGACGCCCTCGTGCACTACGGCAAAGCATTAAACATGCTCTGCTCATCGCCAATGTCTTCGGAGAGAACACTGCTAGCATGCCTCATGTTCATCACTTTTGAGAGCCTCCAAGGAAACAGAGCCGCCGGGCTGAACCACATCAACCAAGGCTTCCGGATCCTGGACCAGTGCCATCAATCACTGGAGGCCGAACGTAGCGCTCTATTAGACGGTATATCATCCAGCTTTCAGAAGTTCAGCCACCAGGCTTGGGCTCTTAACGGTCTGCATCCTCAAGAAACGGAGGACAGGGTGCCCTGGTGCTGTCGGGGACGAAAGGCCCGGTACGCTATCGACGAGATGCCTCCTGTGTTCGAGACTCTAGAAGTGGCACGCCGTTGGTGGGCCATCGTCAGACATCACATCGAGCACCACGCACCCTTGCGAACCAAATTCCAAGTCAGGGGTTCTTCGATGACGGACCATCCACTGCTTTCACCAGGAGATGGCGAGCCAGGCACTTTGGAGTACATACACAGCTTTATCCGGTATCTTGACCAATGGGACGCCGCCTTCCGACCGCTTGCTATAAAAGCCGATGACAGCAAGTCGGACTATTACCTGAGAGCGCTCAGTCTAAGAATTCAGTACTTGTATCTGTGGACTGGAGTGCGCACTGGGAGCTGGACGGACGAAAACGAAGCAGAAAAAGTAACGGCCACTTTTCGCGACATCGTAGCCCTCAGTCGGCAGCTCCTTGCCGCCGAAGCCACTCGGCCGATACCAAAAGCTGGAGATGGAGACGTTGAAGTATTCACAATGGACGACAGTCCGACATGGCCTCTGGCCTGCGCGTATCGGGTATGCAAAGCCCCTGATGTGCAAAACGAAGTTGTTCAACTATTCCAGGAATATCCGCGACGCGATGGTCTTCTGGATACACAGGCGTTCTTGGTAGTTATGGAGTGGGTCAAGAGAAATGCGTCGGCTGGGATAATCATGAATATGCCAAGTCCGGTGGTGGATTGCGTGGTCTGGGACGACAGTACCGTCACACTTCAAAGACAACTTTGGGACCCCGCGACATCAGAGTGGAGCGAAAAGAGTATCAAGTTCAGCATTGTTTAGACAGTTAGACTACGAGGGACGGCATGCACAACTTATGGGATCTTTTCATGGAAGCATTCTGTACAAAAGAGGATAGAGTAATGTCATAGATACTGGGCTTGTTTGTACATGTTCTTAGCTGAAGCTCACGCATAATCCAGGCCATGGAGAAGGCATGCACATCACCACAGCGCGGTTCGCTTAAATACTGTTTTGATTGTTGTAAAAGTCTTCACTGATGGAAAGTTGGATCATCATGGAAAATTGGTGCTCTGGCTGCCCCATTCCGGTTGTCCTTCGGATCCCTCTCCTCCAAGGCGTCATCTAGAGAGCGGGCCTCATTCTCCTCCTCATCAACGGCTCTCCCAAACGTAACAGGTCCCGTATAAGGGTCAGATGGTGTCTTGTTCTTGACATGACTGACGGTTTCGACCTCAATAGCCCGGCCTTCCAGTCGAGAGCTACATGGCAAGTCAGAGATTTCTGATTCGATCAAAGCGATGCGCTTTACTTACAAGGGTGCGGCGTAGACACCGCCCAGTGACAAGGCCACTGCAATAAGAGAGAGAGCCTTCATCTTGTTTTTAAGGAATAGTATTAGTCTTTGAGGTATCCAGACCGGCTGCTATCACTTGCCAAGCCTGCGATCAGAGAGGGCGATTTGGAGGACGTATTAAATAGTATTTGGTCCGGATAAGTTAGGGGGACTATCCCTGTCTGATCGCCTTAGTCTCCGCTTAAAGTTCGTGAGGGTGTTTCTGACGTTTGGGATCGCGACTCGTGGTGCCAATTCTGCTGACTGCGCAATTTTGTTCAAACCTTGCAGTTGTCTAGTGAAAAGAACTGACTGTGAAATATCTAAGTGTATTCCTATTCCGACGCCTTAGTCCGAATTCTTTCCACTAGTCCGAAGGATATTACAGTCGATTTTCTCTAGCACTGTCAATATGCATGTCACGTCCCAACAACGGGGATGTGTGTGATGAGCGGGTTTAGTTGATCAAACATCTTGCTCATCTTCGTCCGAGCTATGATCGACTGAAATTCAGACATCGGTCATGTGAAAGTGTCAGCCGCCTCGCCGGTAATACCGATCCATGGTCTGATCTTCTACCGAAAATCACGAAGTTCGGACGATTTTTGAATAATGCTGGTTTATGCCCACGATCTTACTGGCGAAGCATACGCATACCGTATGATCTCGTTGAACTCGAAATCCTCACAATCGGGTGCTCTGATCTGTTATGAGCCCTATTACTATATGCTTCACCCCTACTAGCCTGCTTAAGCCCCTGTTGAAGTAGATTAAGAGACCATTAGGACAAATGCGCAAAGGGGATTACACGGGGATGAGGATTTCGAGTTCAACGAGATCATACGGTGTCCCAGTGCCACATATTTCATAATGGAATGAGAGTAGTGCAATCTCAGATGCAATTTCTCAGCTTAAGAAAAGTAAACTGATGATCAAGTCTCGTATCTCCACTTTCCTCAACACAACACCAACGAACGCTTCAGGTTAGAACAGGCGAGCAGCGATAGCAGCAGAGCCACTAGACGCGGCAGCCTTCTTGCCCCCGTTGTCCTTGTTTCCGTCGTTCTTCTTGCCATTGTCGACGGCGGTACCATTGTTGTTGTTTCCAGCACCTGCGCCCTTGCCCTTGCCATTGTCCTTGCCGTTGTTCTTCCCGTTGTCTTTGCCGTTGTTCTTGTCCTTCCCATCGTTGGCGTTGGCGTTACCATTGGCCTTTCCATTGTTCTTGCCGTTGTCCTTGCCGTCGTTGTTCTTCTTGCCATCGTTCTTCTTGCCGTTATTGTTCTTCTTGCCGTTGTCGGTCGCGGTGCCGTTGTTGTTGTTGTTGTTCTTGCCGTCATTCTTCTTGCCATTGTTCTTGGCGGCGTTGTTCTTCTTTCCGTTGCGGCATCTGCAAGACTTGCCCTTTGCATCCTTGCCTCTCTTCTTGCCCTTCGCGCACTGACAGTTGGCGTTGTTCTTCTTCTTAGCGTTGTTGTTGTTGTCCTTGCCATTCTTCTTCTTGCCAGCCCCTAATGAACATGTTAGCCACTCCCACCAGGGTATTATAAAGACTGTAGTTATCCTTACCAGCAGTACCATTTGCCTGTCGGGCGACAAGTTCGCCAAAGTGGTTGCCCTCCTCGGCATCGCGGGCTGTCAAGCCATCCTCCTCATCCTCAGCCCTTGCGGCAAGAGAGAACGGGAGCGCGTTCTCCTCGTCTCTTTCGAAGATCGCGGCGCCCTCGGTGATCGCATCGAGATCGCGGGCAACTTCGTCGCGGGCGGCGTTGAGCCCGGAGTCTGTGACGGCAGCAGCCGCAAGGCTGGCCCAGAAGAGAACGGAAACTGCCTTCATGGTGATGGAAAATAGTGCCGGATGTGTCGAGTGAATTTGAAGGAGAGGAAGAAAACGGGCGTATCGGATCTCTTTCCAGCGGATCAACGAAAGAAGGTGATGACAGTCAATGTCAGGTGGTTACCCAGAGTTAAAGGAATAAGGAGTGAACAGAAGTGAAGGCGCCCGGCGCAATGAAAGCTTGTTGGTGAAGGTGGTGGGTAAGTTTCAAGGCCGTAAGAAGAGGATATGTGATGATTTATACAGAGGCCTTGAATAGCGACGGCCTCTAGATGCTGGCAATACGGCGTCCCTACAAGACGGTGCTGGCCTGACGGCAAATTACGGCACTCCCCTTACATGGCCATCATATTGGTGAAACTGAGGATCTGCTAGAACAGCCAAGTTCCCATCTGAGACCCCGTGGGAAAATAGGCAGTGCAAGTTCCAGGACTGCAGATTGACAGCATGGGTGCGTTCATCTGGTGTCAGGTTGAATCCTGCCATCCATTCAGCAGCAAAGTCTGCCCCCAAGTTGGCAAGTTCAGCCATCTCGGCTCGGAGTCGGTACCGGACTGACAATTTCAGACGAGGAAGTCGCCTGAGCGTGCAGGATACATCCCCGGTCGCACTCGTCTATACTAGCCATCTCCATATAGCCTTATGATCAATATGATCCTCAGCCCAAGCATTTGGACCGACGTGGAGACCACCGGCAGGCCTGTGCCGTCCAGTCAGGCACTGCCTCAGTCGCTTCAAATACTTCCATGGAAAACTTGGCATGGTGCCAAGCTCATGTCGGAGATCGAGAATGTGTCCGCGGGGTAGGCTAGCTTCCCACGGGGGCCGAGGCCAGCGTATTGGGGTAATCTCTTGACGGTGCCGTGTTAGCCTCGACTGTTTTGTCTTGGCCCGTGCTGAAAAGTTCAGACATCTTCTGACGGAAGCTAAGGGATGAGGCGGATTCTGATCGTGTGAAATACCTGTTTCGGCGATTTGAGACGGGGACATGCCAGACCGTCTCAAGGAAGACCCTCGACCTCGGATTTGAGATGGTTTTTAGAGTTAAAGTTTGAGCGCTGCAGGTGGCCTGAAGTCGTCGACATCGCGAGAACACCGCATCCATCTTTCAATGTTCTGGTTCTTGCTCCTGCATTAGCTGCCCGGCTGCTGTCTCATTTCTTTAGGTGCAGCATTCTGATGCAAGGATCAAATGGTGCAACATTGCAGGTTTTCAGCGGCAACAGCCTCCGATAATTTTCGATGTTGACGCAGTCGAAATCTTCCCGTGTTAACCGCATTTGTGGACCAAAGGCCGTTTAGCCGCGGGAACTAGAATGCCGTCCGCCAACTTGGAACTGGGGTCAAGACCCGTCTCAGGTAAATTTAGTAGAAAAATAGCTGTGAGGAAAATGAAGCCTATCGAGGAGAAGCTTATTACTCGTTGCCGAAGGGGCATCATGCCTGCTAGCGCCACCACGTCTGGAACTGGAACGACGCCTTCCCGTGATCTGAGCAGGCCCCGGTATCTCGAAAACGAACATGACCTGTAACAGCCCATCAACTTGATGTAAGTTCTGTCATCCGAATGGCATGATTTTGTCAAAGTTGTCACGCGGACTCGCAGCCGATCGTCGCTGTCCGAGTCAACCACAACATGAACCCATTAACGTCGAGTCTGCTGGGCGACATGAAGTGACCGGTCTGATGTCAGACATCCATGGTCGGGTGGCATCATCTCAAGTTCTGTGCTCTCTATATGATGTACCTGTAAGTTCATCTGGCAAGCCCTGGTTTAAATCTGTCGATCCCCCAACGTGGCTGAGCACGTTGTTCTTCTGCAAGTTTGCTCAGGATCTGACGCTGCGATGTGTCGGTTGTGTTACGTGATAAGTGCTTGCGAGACCCCATTAACAAATGACAAATTTCATGTCTCTAAATTATTGACTCCATTTATGCTTACTAATCTCTGCATGCTCGGTGCTCTGGTTGTCGGATTTGAGTGATGTAAAGCGACCATGCCTCAAGTGACAAGAGCCTCATTGACTTAGCCCAAAACACCAAGACGTGATTTGACTGCCCGAGTATCGGAAGCCTTGGCATGACTCTCGCGAACGCGGTATCCGGGTTCCAAGTGAGTCAATTGACCTAGATTGGGAGGGACATTGCCTGTAGGTTCCAAACCCCGGTTTTCTTTTGTTTGTTTGGAGATGTCACAGGGCTTTCTCGAAAACAAGCAAGTTTGGCATCAAAGATACTAACCTACGTTTTTTCCTTTTGGTTTTTTTCTAATCTCTTGGAGGTTTTCTTTTACACACTTGGAACCTGGGAAGACTTTTCGCCTGTTTGGTAAAACTGATGAGACCCGTCACCCTTGCGACAGTGGCCTTGTAGGGAAATCCACAAAACGCGCCACCACTGCCTGTCGACTGACCTCGTCCACATAATGTGGCAGCATTGGAATTCCAGAACTGATTCCCCAGTCATTATGCCTCCCATTTGAAACTTGACAGTTATTTCGACCACCTTCCATCAACTTCTCGTTGTTAACTGGTGGCCTAACTCGCATACCTCTAGACTGTGCCTTTTGATAGCTCCAGTCGGATCATTTTCTTCTCTGCGAAACCGTTGGATCTACTAATCGGACACATCAAGGTCCGAGGGATTTTGAGATACGGGCAGTCTAAAACCCCGTTCCCGCCGGCCTGACCTTGGAATAACACTACCCCTCATCACACCACAATTGGGATATCACGCGGCATGCAGGGTCCCCTCACTACGGTCTTGGCTTTCTTCTGGGAGTGGTACTATGATTATGCATAATGCAACCTTGATTTCCAACAGGCTAAACAATTCCCTACAACGCGAATGGAGGCATCCTCAATTCGCGTGTTGAATCCAAGACAAACGCTACTCACAAAGAGAAGAAAGCCAGGTTTGGTGTCCTGCAAGCGCCGAGGGTGATGGACATGTTCCATACATTTCTTGTTCATTTGCGTAAGGTCACCTGACACATGTGAGAAGCGAATGTATACATCCTCATTCACCATGAAAACAGATAGGTACCCTGAGGTCCATGCCTTATGTCGGAGACGGCTCGGAGCCGGTGGGGCATCCTCCGAGCCGGGTGGAAAATGGCGTCCGGTACCGGAAATAGTGGTGCGACTACATACCTTGGAGACATCTCTCACATGGATATTGGCCCGGTTCGGTTCAGGTGGATTAAAGTCCCCGGAAAAGGTACCTGATACGAGATTCTAGCCCTTGAGGAAACAAGCAACGTTCATAAAGTTGATCAAGCGAGTCCGTCCCCGTCTGAAGATCATTTCAGATGGCCTCTCGGTTCTCTTCCGAGCTCCATTCGGAAGTGTCTAGGGCTTACAAACAGGTTCGGACCTGCATGATGCATCGGAGCACAGCCCGGCTTCGACCGCTTGGATGCAAGGTCGCCCGAAAGTCAGTTCACTTTCACATCTCATATTCCGGGTTTTGTGAGCCATCTTTGGCCACAAGGGGCATAGTCACCGCGTCTCTTCCTACGTTAAGTCCTTACATGGCGCATTTCGCCTTGGGGCCTGTCTGTTCTGTTGGTACGATTGGCGCGGGTTGCTGCCAAGAGCTACCCATGAATACCACCTCGGTAGAAACAACCACCACCGACTAACACCGAGCAGGAAGCTGCCATCTAATCTAATCACTGATAATGAATCTAGTCCACTTCGATGCAAGTGAGTCACTCAAAGCGATAGCTCCCCTGCATCTAGCCATGTTTATGCCAAAGGAAACCTCTGCCAGTGGAACAAACATTCTTGGCTGCAGGCAGTTCTGCACAGGTAATTACCGCGTTTACTGGTAAGATGAACGTACTTAATGACCAACTTTGGCCCCAACGGATGTCACATATCCCACCGGTAGAGTTCCAGACACTCTATTTCCTCCGCCCTGAGGCTTCATCACAGTCTATTAGGACGCCTCGTTTGTCTTAGCTGTGCAACATGGGATTCGTATCGCTGCTCGGTCTGACCTCACTGCTCCTCTCTGGAGGTTCTCTTGGGCAGAGTGCTTCTGTTGACCCCGAGTCTATCCTTGGGCCTATTTCACCAGTATCAGGAGACAGCGGAAGATACATTGTCAAGTTCTCAGGGGCAGGTTCAGCGAAGTTCAGGAAGCGTGATGGTACCCCGGTGAGTTCTCCTGTCAAACACACAGTAGCTTCAAGTATTCTCTAATCGTACCTAAGGACTCTGAAGGCTTCTTCGCGGCCCTAGCGGAATCTGGCAAGGACGCCTCGCCTGCTGTGAGCTTCAACTCCCAGCTTTTCCATGGCGCTTCCTTCGACCTCAACAACAGCTCCACCGATTCAGTCGCGGATATCCAAGCTTTGCCCGAGGTCGAGAAGGTCTGGCCAGCGGCTCTCTTCAGCATCCCCGTGACCGGCGAAGCTGTCGTTGAGTCTCAGTTTCCCACCTGGAACCCCCACAATGACACCAACGTGGGTCTGGCACATGCCAATGGCTATCTAGGCCAAGATGTCGTTGTGGCTGTTGTTGACACTGGAATTGACTACAATCACCCGGCTCTCGGTGGCGGCTTAGGCTCCGGCTTCAAGGTTGAAAGCGGCTTCGACTTTGTAGGAGATGACTATGTACCAGGCGATATCTACATCCCTGACGAGGATCCCATGGACTGCAACGGTCACGGCACTCATGTTGCTGGTATCATTGCTAGTGGTAACGAGTTCGTCCCGGGTGTTGCACCATCTGCGAAATTGCGCGCGTACAAAGTCTTTGGGTGCGGTGGCAGCACCTACGAGGATGTCATCATCGCTGGCTTTCTGCGGGCACATAAAGAAGGTGCTGACATTGTCAGCGCTTCTCTTGGATCTAATCGCGGCTTCGCAGATACTCCTCTTGCTGAGGTGGCTACGGCTATCCAAGCTGCTGGCACTTTTGTGTCGATTGCAGCAGGGAACGCAGGTGAAACCAGTAAGTTAACATACTCTCGCAACTGTTTGAGAATATCACGCCGACAAATTTTCAGATGGACCTTGGTACACAAGTAGTGGTGGTAACGGCATCGGCAGCACCACAGTTGGCAGTGTCGAGCATGACGAGCTAGTGGCCTGGACATTGGTTGCACGTTCTAGCAGCGGTGAATCCAGAGAGATTGTAAGTCGAAGTCCCTAGCATGCACATTTTTCGTTCTCACTTTCAACTGCAGATCTATCTCGCGGATAACGGAGTTCAATGGACCGCCAATGGTTCATTCTCGGCGTCATGGCCTTTGGACCCCCGAGACCATGCCGCATGCGGATACCCATCTGCTATCCCAGACACGAATGTTTTGGTCATTCCGTAAGGAACCGTGGTACATGTGTTGCTAAGTCATGGTTTCTGACAGATGCAGACGCGCCGATTGTGGATGGCAAAGAACGGACAGTGGATTGATGGGCAAAGTTGACTGGGTCTTGATCTACAACTACGAGGGTTCTGAGTGGGAGATTCCAGCCCGCGTACGATACAATGCTGAAGAACAGCCCAAAGGGTGTAAGTACTTGCTGAAATACTTTGAGGGTTTCGTCTAACGTCAGATGATAGATAGCTTGATCACCTATACGGATGGAGATTGGCTCGTGAAGCAATATGAGAACAACCACACCATTACTTTCGACATTGTGAACGACAACAGACCCGCTGCAATCGACCGGCCATCATTCGCCGGGGGAAGGATCGACCAATTCACGTCTTGGGGACCGACATTGGATGCTCGGATGGCTCCTCAAATTTCCGCTCCGGGTATGCCTCGGTTTATCGTCTAGCAGCAAGAAAATCGGCTAATCTCCATAGGCGGTTCCATCTTCTCGACCTTTCCGCTTGGCTCAGGCGGATGGGCCACGTTTTCCGGCACAAGCATGGCTACTCCCTACGTAAGGTTTCACCGTCTCGTTGGCTGCTCAGTTCTAACAGACCCCAGATTGCTGGCGTTGCAGCTTTGTTCTTTGCGGCGAACGGAGGCAAAGCTGCCCTGGGTGATGGAGGAGCCAAGCTGGCCCATGAGAAAATTGTCGCCAGCGGCAAACCTATCCGGCACTACGACGGCACGGAAGCTTTAGCGTAAGTTCATCCACTCGATAGATTCAACGACTTCAACTAACTCGACAACTAGCTCCGTTGTCCACCAGGGTGCTGGCTTAGTCGACGCCTTCAAAGTCGTCGATTATTCAACTTTGGTCAGCCCAGCTACTATCAACCTCAACGATACTGATCACTTCCAAGGTACTCATGAGGTTAAGATCACTAACTCTGGGGATGAGTCGGCAACCTATCAGTTCTATCATGAGGCTGGAACCACAATCTTCTCCAAGGGTGCAGGGGATGCATGGATCTCAGTATCTCCACAATACGCAACTGACGAATCCAATGTTGCAACTGTCGACTTCTCTGCCACTGAGCTGACCTTGGGGCCAGGAGAGAGTGGCACGTTATCCGTCACCTTTTCTGAGCCGTCCGTGTCCGAGGCTGCCAAGCTTCCTGTCTACGGTGGCTCTATCCTGATTGTAGGGTCTCAGGGAGAGACTGTCCGCGTCACTTACATGGGTACTGATTCTGCCCCGTACTTACTCTGTGGTTCTTCTCACTAACTTGCTTCATAGGCGTCAAGGGATCCATTTATGCTAGTGACATTTGGGAGATGGGACGTGGCGTTCCTCTACTTCTTAGCGGATACGGAGGTCTCATGGAAGAGGGTCACAACTACACTTTCGAAGAGGGAGGTGACGTCATGCAACCCTACTTCAACGTTCTCTGGTCTACTAGAGAGATCAGTTTCGATGTAAGTGAGAGGCCCTTCTTTTTTGTCCGTCTCAAACTGATTGTATGCGTTTAGTATGTTGCCCGGGATTGGAACGAGTCAGACTGGGTTTACCCCCCGGTACCAGGCCAGAACAAGTACCTCGGCTCATTCATCACTGAGCCTTCCGGCCTCTCCGAAACCATCACCAGCTTCCCCATCAAGAACTATCCTCGCAACAGTGGAGGTGTCTACGCAAAGCCGCAGAACAAGTTTGCACACGGGGGAGATATCCCTGCTGGTGAATACAAGCTCCTTTGCCGCACTCTTCGCACATTCGGAGACCCAAACAACCTCAGCGATTGGCAGTACAAGGTGTCCCCCTGGTTCCGGATAACCAGGGAAAAGCCTCCGGTCACTGAGACCCCCGTTCCCACAACGGCTGAAGCTACTCCGGTGCCGACTTCCACAGTCAGCGTCCCGGAGCCATGCGCCGCCACAGCAACTCCCGTTAGCATCCAAGCATCTCTGGCCTCCGGCGAGGGACCATACAATCTTTACCTCTACTCCGATTTCGCTGCGATCGACCTAGCTGGAACACAATCCTCCTTGAACTTTACTCTCACAAACGATACACATGTTCAGACCTGGCTTGACTCTTCTTACAAATTCTTCTCAGTACATACCAACACCAACAGCCTTATCTACACATACACAGAGGGTAGAGTGTCCGGAGCTTACTCGTTCCTTGAATGCATCGTCGTAGATGGCGCGTTGCAGTGCGAATCCAACGGCAAGAAGGCACTGTACGTCTGTGACAGTGGGAACGGTCTGCTCCGCCATGGTTCTCAGCCGCTGGATGGTTGCCAAACTGTCACGTTGAGTGTTGGCCCCCGAGAAAACCCGAATTGTGGCGTGGCCACCACTTCAATCAGCGCGACAGAGATAACAGCAGTGCCCACTACACTCTCGACCGCCGTGGTGACTGCTGCATCCTTGTCTTGAGCATCTGGTGCCTTTGGCTTGGATGTTATAAGGCACCTATTGTTTGGATACAGCCTAACACTTTCAGATGAGCGCGTTGCATGGAGTCACCTCTTCTTTCGGCTCCTGTCGTTGACGCTCTAGGTTGATTTTACAAACACTATCCTTCATGTACAAATTCATGTCATGCAAAGCCTACTAGGCTGGAAGCAATTTTCTCAAACTATGAGATGCTTGACTAGCAATCTCTCATACTCAGACCTACCTGCTTCCACAATGAAGTTGTGACTTCCACTGAATCATGGCATCATCGAGCCATGGACCTCCACCTTCAATGTTTTGAGACAGGGCCTCCATTCAGGGAGGGTGGCTCTACCAGCAGACTGCACAACGTGACAGCTCAAACTGTTCACGATAACATCGAACCTTGAAACATATGACCTAGTCTTCCCTTTTGTGCTCGGGTTTTCCGCAAACGTGGCTCAGGGTGACTTGGAGTATTCCAGGGACCACAGGAAAGTGATCCAGCAGATTGAAGTGGGTCGCACTAGGATATTCTGACCGTCACTCCGACGGTGATAAACATCAAACGGTCCGGACTTGAACGTTCTAGAAGGATTCGATTAGGGCTGTACTAGAGGACGATTGGTCCCAGGGAACATCCCTTGCCCATCTTTGTCAAGACGTTGACAAGCCACGCTAGATGAAGCCCGCTGTTTTATCGCGTAGTAAACAAACGTGGCTAAGCTTGCTTTAAACCAGGTGGCAACACACGAATACGTACTCATCGCGAAAACGAAATGGGTTGTGGAGTTACTATACGACGTCAATACGGGTTCCTTCTTTCCGTGATGAAGGTCCACTGATTGGGGCTGCCACGGGCTTGGGCTCTTAGCGGCGTCGCAGATGCATCTCGATCCGTTTTGTAGGGTTACTTCAAAAGGTGGAAGCTTGGAGGTATCTTGAATTGCAGACAAATGTTTCAACTATGGTACAGAGAAATTCTGGAATGGCACAAACGAACTCCCGAGCGCTTCTTGGGGCTGATAGGCTGGGCCGGCCGCTGGAACAGATCCGCCAAGAACCTGGAATGGAATTTGCTCGGCCCTTGGAAAGCTCTTCATGTTTCCCCAGTGGTCTGAGCCGCCTCCTACCACACCTTCTGGTTGGCAAATTGGAGATGTTAATTGCTCTGAGGGTCCCAAGATTGCTGGGCTGCGCGGGTCCCCCTGTCTCGGAGTTGCGTCTTGAAAGCCGGACCATAATGGCAGTTGTCTATGAGACAATGAGCCGTTTGAATCAAACGAATAGGACTGACTCATGGACAAGCTGTCCGAAAAAGATCTGTGGTGCCCAGGGTTGTGTGTATTTGGGATCCCAACATTGGTACGCGGTACTGTGAATGACGGCCTGCTGGTGTGAACACTTTGTTGTGCATTCCAAGCCATCGGTTGGTTCGTTTCTTTCGGAAATCGTTCGTGAGTAGCAGAAGCCGGTGATTGAGATAGGCTCATCTTCGAATGAATCGCAGTAGATTCTCCTGTCTGAAAGCCCTGGACTCTTCGTAAAAACGCCGGTGAATATCTTTGGAAGAATCGGTTGGAAAACGTCGGGACGTAGCCGGCTACTTTCCCATTCAACAGAGCAACATGCTCGGATTTGAGCTCATCCAGCCTCAGTAGGTAAAGCCGTGCTGACGTGAATGTGTCGCTGAGGATAGAAAGCTCATCTAATGAGCGACTATACAGATCTCGGGATGAAGCGAAGAAGCTCGCTGGGATTGGCGAGCCAGCGAAAGGGGCCACATTGACCGCGAGAGCTTCAGGAACCGGTTCCTCCGCGTAGTGGATCCCATAATTGAGCACTGTTGCCGCAGTGAAGATGCAGAAACCGACGAATGGTGGTAATGGTATGTTGCTTGTTTCTCTGGCCTGGCCAACAAGCTCCAGAATGGCCGTTGCGTGACGAAAGGCAGTCTCAGTCGCTTCAACCACCCAGTGCTGGATCATCTTCACACCCGAAGGCTCGTTCAATCGTAATGGTAGAATGGGCCTGTGAATAAGGCAATGGATGAGGTGAACAACTAGGCGGCAAATGAACGGGAGATTCATTCCAGATCCTCCCTGAGATTCGGTCGGTATATCCGTACTCGATCCGATGTTGGAGGCCCAGACATCCAGGTCGTGGAGGATCTTGTGTCTTTGGCAGTATGCAGCTTGCGACGCGGTGTCGCTCAGAAGTAGATACCTGTTTGCTTCTGACAAAATCTGAGCCATCCAGACGAGCTTTTGAACTTCGTCGATTGGCTCCTTCGGGCTGGCAGAAAATCTCCGAAAATCATTGTTGGGGATTGTGACGAAATCGTTGCTCGTTCCCCAGCCACTGTGGCTAGATTGTCGAGAGGACTGTATATCGGCCTTGATCAGGGAATCATCCATAAGAGATGGACGCTCCAGCCATGTTGACACAAACGTGTTCATGATGTAACATGTCCAAAAGACCCGTCTGGTGGTGTCGTCCCGAACGCCGTCGCTGGGCTGAGAGTACAACTCGAGTGTCATTGCCATGCCGACTGCTTGTGCTTCATGTTTGGATTAGCGCCTGAGAAATACACGGCTGATATTGAATTGCAGCTCACATAGAACAACGTAGGCCTTCTTGCCATCCCCCATCGCGGCAAAGGCAGCCACAAGAAGCAGCAACGCCTGGCAGGAGTCAAGTGATACCTCACAAGGATCAATCTCCCTTTGAGCCCAGGCCGCATACGTCTCCCCAGACACATGACTGCTTGGCCCTTTCCCAGGTCGTTCGGAGAACCTTTGAAACTGTCAATTACTGTCCTTCGCAAGCTCCCACGTTTAGCATCATGACCTACCCTGTGGCTACCGCGCAGATTGCATAGAGGACTGATCTAGGTAGTTGGTTGGCTTTTAACCTTTGCCTCGTGGAAAATTCATCTAGGATGTCATATGGGTTTCGATGAAACTTTGTGAAGTAGACATCCACCAGACCATCTGCATTGATAGTTGTCGAAACATCTCTGAAGGCCAATCAGTATGTGAAGTACTTAGCCTAGGACTATGGGTGGAATTCTCACGAGCTAGCCTCATAACTATTGCCTCTGAAGTTGCTGAACGGGCTGATGTCTGATGATGCTGATCCGCAAGGCTCAGAGATACCGCTTCCAAAGACTTGAGGCTCAGCAAAGTCCGAGGTGATGATGTCGGTTCCCGGTGGCGTTGGCGTTTTGTCTGACTTGAGAAGCTCCTCGAGGCCATCGATCCTCTTGATGAGTGCACTCAACGATTCCTTCTTTGGTCCTCTCTTCTTGGGCACTCCCTCTGTGTTTCGATTAGAATTCGGCTCAATTGGTCTGGTAGCTTTAGTGAGTAGTTGAAGGTGCAATTCATACCGTAGAAGCAAGACCGTTGGTAGAGGTGACAGACTCCGCAAGCAGGTAGTGCTCTGTCACACTTGATCTACCCGCACGTCGATCAGAAAACAAGCTTAACAGCCAAAGTATGATCACCAACCTTGCGGATCTGACACGGCCTGCAGTTCATGACTCCTCGCGCTGTCTTGGACGCCGGGCTGCTCTGCGGGCTCTCGGAGTCTCTGTTGGCAGTCGACATTGTGCAAAACTATCGTGCGCTGTATTTGGAATCTGACGTTATTCACCTAGGCCCAATCGCTTTTGAGATGTGCCAACATGTTGATATTAAGTGCGGCTCATGTTTTGAAAAAGCTAAACACGCAAGCGAAGATGAGTGCTAATCGGCCCCTGCGTCGTGTCCCGGCACCGCCTTTTCCGTGTGGGACTCATGTTTGGATTTTCTTCCCCAGCTCCGGCTGCGGGATAATTGGCGTTGATACTTGACCCCTCGCTGTGATACTAGTTACACGTGAAGAAACATCAGATGAGCTTTCCTCGTCTCTGGGAATTTCTCGTTGAAACCGGTCTCACACCACGGCCGGGCGGGGGTGGGCTTGATGAACAAACATGTTCATGAAGGCCGGGAAGACCCAGGGATGCATGCGCAGAAATACGGCAAGGAAGTCGCTATCTTTGTAAGGTACGGTAGTTTGAAGTCGGGGACGCTGTCCGAAAAGAGCGGGCGGCACACAGGTGGACCTTGCCCAGAAATGTCATCTGTGACAACTGACGTCTTGTGACAAGGTGATAAGGTGTCAACCCATCGAGTTGAGATGAATCAGACTGAGACAAAAGAATGGTGAAGAAATGACGCAAGTCATTGCTGTACCTAGGCTCCCCTTATAACGGTATGGGTGCCTGACGACCTCGCCTGGGGTCCCTTGTATCATAATCAGGGGCATCTCACTCAGATTCGCAAGCTCTTGGGGCTCAAGTTGTTCTTCTCCGCATGTTCCGTAGATCATGATTGTTATCGATCAGGAACCCAAAGTCGACCTCTAAACAGGTGGACGATAGGTAACCGATCGTTTCATGGCAGCCGCTAATGCAACGCGTCGTCGCATCAGCGTCCAAATCGAGTTGGTTAGCCATTTATCTGCAGCTGCCGCAGCCGTTGAAAGCGGTTGAAAGAAACCTTGGGTTCTAGAAACCGAGCAATGTATGCGGGATAGACATCGCAGTGCTCATTCTTGGCAGATGTCTCACACTGGACTGATTCTCTACGCGCACCAGCGAAATTGTCCTCGGAGTTGAATTCCGCGAGAGCGTGCACAGATAATGAAGGTAAAGACAATGTCATTGCTGATCCAAAATCAACTTGTCGACCCAAAGAGCCGGTTTGAGGCACGTTGATCTGCACATAGTTAGGGCTGAACGTATTCAAACCGAGCATCGACCGCGCTATGGTTCAAGCGAGGTTTCAGATTTTGGCGGTCCAAAGGATTCTGACCGCGTGTCGCTGGAAGCATGTATGGGTAGGCTTGGAACGCAAAGAATGATCTTGCTCGTTTCCAGGCGTATGGTTGACAGAAGGTAAAGGACATCATGTCACCTGTCATCCTAAGCCGCTGGCAGGCCGGGGCACGATTTTCCGAGACACCTTGGCGGATGGAGACACGGCCCCGAAGGGCCAAATAAGCTTCTTACAAAAGTTGTCAGGGGACCCCCATGCCGGCTTTCAATGCGAACCAGGAACAAATTGGTCACTATTGGCTGGAGGAACTGTCAGAAGACTGGGGTAGCTTGCGCTCAATCGGTGTCTGTAAGAGAAAGCCGATCTTTCCCGGTTTGCGGTAGATGAACTCCACCTTCAACGCCCTTATCCATTCATATGGAGGCCTCGAAGGCACCTCAAACATGCTCACTCGGGAGATAGGACGATGGTGAAGCTGGGCTTTTTACACGCGATTCTGCGACAGCATCCAAGGGCAAAGGGCGGCTTAGCTCCGCAGCCGCCGCGGATTCCGAGGATGGTAATCGGTGGGCCGAAGATGGGTCTGGTCGTTACAATGCTTCCTCTCGACCTCAATCACTCCTTGGGGCATGTTGCATTCAGTTTGACTTTATTACAACTCCAGATACGTGGGAATGTGCTCCATTCAAAAAGGTATGTAGATAAGGTCGATAAGCCCAGCTATCCATTGAAGCCAACCCGCCTTGGCACTGGCCCGAGGTTGCACTGCGTTTCTGGAGCTGGCTGCGACGCTTCAGTCGATCCATCTCGATTCGGGATATCGGGAGTTGAATACCATATTGGCAAGCATCACGACACAGCCACATCTTCTATACCCACAACACGTTTCGCGGCTGCTAGGTGGGGGCTCATAGCTTACCCTTCGGTGCTACGTATCGCGGCCCCCTCAGAAGATTGTGGAACGGTGATGGCTTCTCGAGATCATGATACCGGATAAAACTCACGAAATCACGATCTATGACTGGTTTTCGAGATCACGTCAACTGATGGACGATTGACAGAGATACCTGGATTCTTCGTTTTATCTTTGACACCATCACCTTCTACTTCAACTAACGCCGTCGTCTTGTAGCTAGCACTTGCCCCGGAGATCGTCCGCCGGATCTCCACTACCTACTCAATGGGCCAGAGACTCCACCCAGGAATTTGATCGGCAAAACAAGACTTTGAACTTCACGATATCCTTTTTACTATGTATTCATGGGTTTCTAACGGACAAGCTGCGCTATTTTCGCAGAGTCTCTCTTTAGCATGGTCTCTGTTTTTGTCTCGGGTGACATGAAAACGAAACCGTTTCATGTTTGGTTCGTGGATGTATCTGCAGATCTAAGAACATCAAGAACTTCACCTATTTCAAGCACCTTGAGGAGGGCACCTCTCTAGAAGGAGCCTTTCTGACGTTGAGGCTCTCGCGGCATGTTCCGGGTGGTAGGCCAGCTTTTGACAAGGCATGATCCAACTGGGTGTTCCACACAAGTTATTTCTCGGAATGTCCGACGATATTTTTAGAATCAATCTGAACACCTCGTGACACGCCATCTGAATTCGAAAATGATTGATTTCTAGACAGATACAGGCTTTCAGATGCTTCCAAAGGAGAAGACGGCGAACTTTTCCACTTGCGTCTCAATTTCCGATCGGCATGCTGTCAAAAATCATCGTTGGAGACCGGCATGTGGAATAGTGCATTAGTTTCGTTAGCACGATCCTTTTCGTGGTCCGAACGCAGGGACATCAGCATGACGTGGTCACTGATCTTCCCGTCTTCGGCATAGTTGAAGATCCCGTTGCTTAACAATACGCAAGCCCGTCGATCAATCGCATTCTCTCACAGCTGTCGTCAGCCCCCAATCGAGCTGGTTTTGTACCCTGGCATGGCTTACGTCGAGAGTAAACGGCAGCACGACAGCTTATCAGATCAATCCGAAGTGATCAACGGTGTTAGCGGAATTTTCGAAAGAGGTTCGACCTACTTGGGTATTGCCTAAAGGACCTCTATGCTTGCGGAATTTGGGTCCTGTCCAGAAAAGTAAAGGGCCGCTACATAGTATATCTACCAAGACATCACATGCAACAATGATTTGAATGAAGTCTCATTCTGCCTTGATGAAGGCTACCTCGATGCGCGCCACTCGAGCTTCTCAGGACACGTACCGTAGTTGGCTATAACTAGGCCATGCTGTTCGAGTATAGCTTCACGTTGGTCTCTAGCCAGAGATGGAAATTCGCCCGTCTATTATTATAAAACTTGGCCATGTAAAACCTTCTTCAGACAAGCACAGTACTATCTGTTTCTCTAGACAATCCATTGCGGTCCAATTAATGCACTCCAGTGACACGCTCACAGCTCAATTTGTGACTGCTCTCATGAAATATAGACCCCCCGATACAATAAACTCGCAATTGTTGAATTTTATGAGTCCTCGTTGAAAAGAATTCCAGGCTAATGGACAGGTGCATCTTGACAGAGGGCCTAACCTATCACGGTGATTACTCTGCCATGACGTTTGCTGCGATACTCACTGGTGGTGTTGTCACGTCAGTGACGTTAGTGCATATCATTCGGAAACATGAATATGAGACGGAGTTGTTGTCCATGTTGCAGTCGAAATCAGCTTGACGCTCGACCCTGTCTGGCTTGAAAGAGGCTCAGGTCAAGAGTCCAGAAGTGTATCTTGATGAGCTGAAACCAAGAAGCGGTTGAATCAAATGTGCCCTTTGTATCAATTGAAAGTATCTTTTTGAAGGTCGTTTCTCGACTCGTCTCCCTCTTTTCAAGACTTGTGTGACAGTGTGAAATTACGTCCAACAATGTCCTCGAGAGAGTTGAATTGTTGTTTCGTCGATCTCAACCATCTGATGCAGGTCTTCTTCTAGCTCTCCATGTAAGTGTCGGGTATGCTGAGCGGCAACCCCTACCAAGTTCATTGTTACGCATCGCGGAATATGGAGCTGTAGGTCTGAGGATGCAGATAGAGTGTGCTGTCTTTCGAGCTCCATTGGTTCATCATCAAGTCAAGCCAACAGCACTTTCGCTACATGCGTGAGTTATACCAGCCAGTGACCAATATCAATTAGTAGTTATGAGCACGGCTACTCCCCATCAGGTTGGTGACAACTCAGCTTTGGGGACTCTCAGGGTTGCCGTTCTGACACTCATGGCGGAAGGTCAAAACACAGGGTCATTAGATGCCGGCAGTTTAGGCGCCGAGTTTCTCGGTTTGATTGTCGTCATCGAGGACGCCAACTGACCTTCACAAGCCGAGAGTCTGGATGGCCTCTCAATTGTACTTTCTTTCTGTCGCTCTGCAACTTGCTACAGACATAAGATGATGCCGTTTGATATTGCAAAGTGTTATCAACGTTAGGTTGCTTCGGTCCAATAGAGCCTTCTTATGTACATGTCTTTCAGTATGTTCGATGCCTCTGTCCCGTATATGTACACATCGTTTCTCCGACAGCCTCATATGAGCCAATTAAGTTGTTTAAGCGCTCCAAGCTGACCTTCAAGGGCGTTTTGACCAACATCGTCAATCCTCCTTAACCGCAAGTGGAGGTGCAACCAACGTGAGGGTGGTCGTCGGGGCAAGTACATCTGAGCCACAGGAACTTGTCCTTGCATCGGCCCATGATACATTCGCCAGCATCGTTCGTGCAGGCAGTTCCCTTAGAGTTCAGAGTGAAAGGCTGGCAGGTCTTGGTGATGGCTGCGACGAAGCCAGCAGCATAGAGGCCGGAGAGAATGAGAGACAGCTTCATTGTCTGTCCTTGGGTTAGTTCGATGTAGTTCACCAGTTCAGACTGACAACTTACGATTGGAAAAGCTTTTGCTGGTTTGCTAGCTGAGGTTGGTTGTAGAACTGAATTGGAAGATGTGATGCTCGCAAAGATCAGAAATCGACACAGAGACGGGAAAGAGTTGCTTTAAATCCACAATGAGGCTGGCGATGCCAAGGACGGCGAACATCAGCTGTCTAGGACCTTTTCTTGCAGTGGAACCCATGAATGTCCCCGTGAATGAATTAGCATGACAGGGCTTGTATGATCTTGACAGTCGGTGTCAATATTACCATCGCGACTAATTGCCGGGTTGCCGAATGCCACGAACTGTGGGCCCTAAGAAAGCTCAGATCTTCTTAATAAAGTGCAAGCTATCATCTGAAGTTTATGGATTGCGGACCACTAATGTAACTTAAATCCATCTAAGCGCGAATGATCAAATTAAGTCTCGCCTTACGGTTTGGCATGCGAAACCGAATGTCGACTATTTTTGAGAGTAAGAAAGAAAGAGTGAGAGAGGAGGCCTTCGTTTTCTACCAAAAGGATGTTCTGCCAAGATCCAATTATGGACGAGGCACAACTACGCGGTCCTCCTCATTGAGCATTTTGTCGAAATGCTCACTAGGTGAATTTAGCTTCCTGAAAAGCGGATAACGTCGCCCGGCCGCCGCAGATCTTGCTTTGCGGTGCGGCTGGTTATCCTGACTCGCTCACGATATGTATACGAGCGATTTCCACATTCTTTGAAGGTCCGGTCCGTTTCATATAGCAGAGTTGCCATGCAGATCTGCTGACATTTTGGTTATGGAAATAAGCAATCCTATAGCCTTAAACCTTACCTTCGACTTTGCCAGTCATGCTCCGTCAGCCTCGGAAACGGGCGGAAATAACGAAGCCTAGTCCCGAGTGCGCGGACTTCGTTCACGGACTTCGTTCCCAATCTTGTTGTCCGCAGCCTTTGAATCGTCGGAAAACCTGTCTATTTCTAGGGTGCCCTGACACAGTTCGTCTTTTAACGCGGTTGCAGGCCCATGGGTTGTGGCTCTTGATTCAAATCCAAGGCGAGTTGTATGTAAGGTCAGCCTTCTCGAACTCACTCGACCGCCGTCAGAAAAAGCTTGTTTTATTAGAACCCGGACCACTGACGTAAGGAGCCCCAATGCAACTATTAATATCTTGACATACGAAACTGAGTCCGAAAACGAATTTTCTCGTATCTCCATCGGCGTTCCCTCGTTGACGACCGAAATCATCTAGTAACCATAGCAGTTCCACTGAGCAATCATAATACTTAATTCCCAAGGTTGTTATACGCGTCAGGTACTGGCAAAGTCCAGATCTTCTATACACATCTATCATCGCCTACTCAGTTCAATTGCATACCGAGATTCGTCACGGTCTATGCTGAAGCTATACTATTACGAGCACCTCGACAGAGTGACTTTACGGAGGCTCAGATTGCACACAAAAAAAAAGATGATTGGTGTGGTGAACGCTTGCAATCATCACAAAACAGGAACACGCCTAAGCGCACTAGCGCCAGCCACACACACGAGAGTTTTAGCAGACATGCCGATGCGTACTTGCGACGCTAAGTCTTCACGCAAAATCGAATCTGGTCTTTTCGTCTGTCGCCCGTGTTGAGGCGGAGTTGTGTGATGTAGGCCATGCATGCCTGGCAGCAGCGTCAGACTATCTCATTGATCTCACCGAGCTCTCAGGCTCATTGGAGTATATGACGTCTTTCTATAATGGAAGGCTTTAATTCATGTAAACTTCTCTTACGGCTGTGTCCTGGCTAGCCACTCTCCCAACGCTGGAAGCCATCAACAGCTTACACAAGACCATTCTGGCTGATCGTGATAAACATTTTAAGCCAAAGTGTGTGAGCAAGCTTTATGTCTTGGGCGCTGGGTTTGATTTTATACTCCACATCAACCGGCCCGTCACAAGCGTCGCAACGCTGGGCCCCGAAGCCGTTGACTGACCAATGTCCCGTACCGTCGCCCCACAGCCCCGAGTTCCCGGCGCCGAACGACCGGAACCGGAGCTATTGTTGCGGCGCCATAGCCACAGATGGCACCACAAGGTTTGCAATTTACCATGCATGTCCACTGCATTCAGAAGAGACATTGCGTAGGCGTGCACCTGGGCGGAATGTAGCACCGGTGCAAATTAGTAAGATTATATGTGTTCTGCATACACCTGATCATGTTTGAAATTCCTTCTACTAAGGCAGCATGAACATGTCAGCGGCCTCGAGACATTCGCACTAATCTTGACAGAAGTAACGTAGAAGTTAACCTGAGAAGACCCGCAGTCCAATCTTCTACTCACTTGGATGGCCGTCACCTTTCTGGAAACCCGGTGCTAAGGTACTGGGTCCACGCAATGACCGGTCACCGTCGGCCGCAGCCTGTTCCGCTCACCACCAGCGCTTTTGAAGAGCATCGCACAGACAAGATCGGCATAGACGGAGCCAATCCCGGCCGGAAGACCTATCGACGGGCTCTTTTGGGCCAAGCGAGGGAAACGTTCCTGAGCCAAGGTGTTTATCATCTCGCCAGGATACAGATCACAACGACCGTTCAATCCCCGTAATATGTGCTCCGTCTTGTCCGTCACGGCTTCCCCATGGGGTTTGACACAACTCGCGTCGTCGATCTGTCTTTCGAGTCATCCCCCCTCCCCTCCTCGGCCCGAATGCCGGAGGCGGCTTCAGATGCCCCAACCGAACAAAAGAGGCGGCAAACGTCGATGGCAAAACAAAAAGGGAATTACCAAGTCCGACGTTTGGAAACGTTTGCCGTTCGCCCAGTTCGTAAGCTGACTGAGCGCGAGCCGAGAGAGGGCTTGCACCTTCCCGCGCCGGATTGCCGTAAACGGAAACCCGAGGCTGAAGAGGCAAAAACAGAGGTAGGTGCCTGGTGTCACACGGACTGACATGAGATGGGGGTGTGCCGTTGGTTGGCACGGAGAGACACATTGAGTTCAGGGGAGCAGGGGCAAAATGGCCTGGGGTATGCGGGGTAGGGCTCATGGGGGTGGTCCTCCGGGGAAATGTGCGGCTCGGTGGTTCGGACTGCACTCCGCGTTCGGGGGATGAGGTATGCAGGGCGTGTTGGGCTAGAAGGGCCCAATGTGTTGGTTCATCGTGGAGTTTGTTAGCGAGAGACAACCCGAGGTCTCTGAAGACGCGTTGGGAAGCCACAGACAAAGACAGAGACAATGGTTGTGAGACGTGAACGATTTGCTCCTCAGAGACAGACAGATGCGGCTGCAGTTGCATCGTTGTCGACTCATGGATGATCCGATGGCATACGGCCGATGTCACGCTTAGCTCAACCTAGTTGTGCATACATATTTCGCCAAATGCAGGGACCAGACTCTTAGAGGTCTAGACTTTCGCAAAAGCAAAGTCCGTTGCGTGTGCATATCAGATCAGGTTTCACATTTTTGTTTTCCGGGAGCACAGGAGCCAAGTTTAGTCAACGAACCGCGGGTGTTATCATTTTTAACATCTGCGTGTGGTATCTAATGCGTGGTGAACTCTAGTTCAATCTAGTGGTATCTCAACAGTGCGTAGAGCCCAACAGCCCTATCAAAGAGAAAAGAAAATGACACTTGGTATTATATCGTGCCCAACATGAGAAGGCCCGACCAAATTGGTCCGGCGAGAGCATAAACTCGTAGCGATGCGCGCCATCGCTTGCTTTTCGTCGCGCGGCACCCTGGCCGAGCAGCTGTGAAATCTTCCCTACCAAGGGCGCGAACTCGGAACGTCCAAAGAAGCACTTTTAGATCTTCTCGGACTTCTCGACGTTCTGCGTCTCCTCGTCCTGGCGGGTCCAGATGCCGCCCTGGGCGCTGTTGACGGAGTCGCCGCTGCTGCCCTCGCCACGGTTCTCGCGGGTGGTGGCGCGGCCCTCGGACTCCTTGACGTCGTCGTAGTGGATGAGCAGCTCGCCGTTCTTGCCGTAGCGGTGGGGCTCGTTGCGGGCGACGTCGACGACGGTGAAGGCGCCCTTCCAGCCGCTGCCGACCTTGGCGAAGATGGAGTCCATCTCCTCGAGGGAGCGGTAGGCGGTCTCGGGGAAGAAGAAGTAGACGCAGGGGACGATGAAGGCGTTGATGACGGCGAAGATGGTGTAGGTGTGGTGCTCGATGGTGTCGAAAGCAACGGGGGTGATCATGACGACCTGGTTTCAGTTAGTGTCATATTTCTAGGCATATAGCTGGCGAATAGACTTACCATGAAGTTGAAGATCCAGTTGGCGGAGGTGGACAGAGCGTTGGCAGGAGCGCGAATGCGGAGGGGGACGATCTCGGCAGGGTACAGCCAGGTCATGCCGAGCCAGCCAACGGCGAAGAAGGTGTTGAAAACGAAGAGGAAGACAATGCCAGTGATCTGGCAAGCATAGGTCTGCTGGGAGTTGACACCAGCGAGAATAGCCATAGTGATAGCCTGGCCAACGGCACCGAAGAGCATGAGCTTGCGACGGCCGACACGCTCAACGAGGAAGACAGCAGGCCAGGAAGCGATGAAATACTCAGTACCGTTGAGAGCAGCGAGCAGGTGGGACATGAAGCGAGACATGCCGAGTCCGGAGTAGATGACGGCAGCGTAGTAGGTGATGAGGTTGATACCGCAAATCTGCTGGAACATCTGGTTGACGTAGGCGATGACGGTGCGGTGGAAGTTGCGGTTCTTGTCCATGGTGAAGAGGTCGGCGAAGCTGCCCTTGGACATCTCCTCGACGGTCTCTTTCATGACCTTGTACTCGTTCTCGACGTAGTCGTCGTCCAAAGGCAAGTCGGCAATGGCAGCGATGACCTCCTTGGATTCCTGGTGGCGGTCCTTGAGAATGAGCCAGCGGGGAGACTCCGGGAGGTTCCAGACGAATGCGAGGATGAAGATGCAGAAGGCGATCTGGAGCGCCAGAGGGAAACGCCACGCGACGGAGCCCGGGGCGAAAGACATGCCGAGATCGATCCAGTAGGAAATCATGATACCGCCGCTGATGAGGGCACCCTCGATCATGACCAGCTTACCGCGCTTGTGAGCACTGCAGGTTTCCGATTGCCATGTCGGTACTGTTGATGTGTTGCCGCCGTTTCCAAGTCCAGTGATGATACGTCCGATGATGAAGTGGGGGAGAGTCATAGCAGAAGCCTGCAGAGCGGCGCCGATGATCATGATGGAGGTACCGAGGATAATCATGCGCTTGCGACCGAGAGGGTTACCGATGAAGATGGTGATGATGGCGCCGATGAAGCAGCCGAGGTTGTAAGAAGCGACGGCGATACCCTGGGCGGTGGCGCGCTCGCTCTTGAGAGCCTTGGTAATGCCATCGGCTTCGGGGTCGATATCGGGGAACTGTTGTTGGAAGGCGGGCAGAGTGAGAATACCACCGGTGACACCCTGGTCTAGAGAAGGATTGTAAGTGAATGGTCTTCCTTGTCTTTGGAAGTTAGAGGCCTACCGTATCCGAAAAGCAGGAAATCACATCCGGCGATGATACTGATCGCCCAGTTGAGGCTCTTGCCTCGAAGGCCGAAGTAGTTACCCATCTTGAAGACTCTTTTCACAGCTGGCAGTGTCTGAGTGTGGTATTACCAGACGGTGTCGCAAGCTGTTGGATGGTCGGTCGAGGAATGAATCCAGGTGCTCGGGCTGAGATGTTACAATGACAGGAAGGTCCTCGAACGAAGCGGCGCGACACGGTCCTTTTAGATGAAAATCGAGTTCTGCCGTTCCAGGGTAAAGATCGGCAACGTCAGCGTGCCAGAGGGAGTGAACTCTCTCCCACCTTGCAGTCGTACAATAACACATACGACCTACTCGTGCCAGCCTCGGACCCCGGCGCCGTCTGTTTACACCCAACCCAAGAACCCCAGTCGACCAATCCCCAGCCGTCCCCCAAAGCCATGCCCCGATTTCCCCCAATCCCCGTACGATCCAAGATCCCAATGGAGGGTCCCTCCTGGAGGTGGTGGAGTTGTCTCCGACCCGGAAGGGGGAGGGGGGGTGGAAGAACCTCTCCACCCTTTGGGATCCACGGGGATGGGCAAGGTTGGAGGCACACTGGTACGCGAAAGAGGGAGGAGAAAGTTGGGAACGGGGGCATGTCGTCAGGCAGGCCAAGACACCGGCACGAGAGACATGGGCCCGCGCTGGGCCAATACGGCACGAGGACGGGCGCAAGACGTTGCAATACGGTGGTCTCACCGCCGCGACGCGCCCGTGGAGAAACCACTCATGCCTGATGCCTCTCTTCTGCACGGCAGAATTCGGAGAGACACCGATGCGGTAAGAGAGCCAGGCAGAGTGCGCAAACAGTAACACGCATGATTCGCTACCCGACCGACGAAGCGGAGCTGGAGGACTCAATTGAGGACCCAGAAGAGCCGCAGCCATGTCCATTATCGTACATTATCGGTGGATCTGAGATGGAGATGCGCTGGAGAAAACGACGTCATACCTGAAATCTCTGATAGAGACTGATAAGTAGTGCAGGCTGACGGGGACCTTATCGGGGGCACCTTTGTGCATGTTTGTATTGGTTAGGTTGCCTGTGTGCCATACAGTTACATTCAGTTGGTCCATCGGTTCATTGCAATGGCCAGTCTGAGCGTTGAATACGCCGCCGCCACCCACATATGCGAGTCAGGGGGCCCTGTGCGAACCCTGCGGCCACCCTGCCCGCAGTGGCTGTTAAAAGAAAGAAGCGCCGAGCCGACGAGGCTCTCGACACCCACGAGGGGGACGCGGCAGGGTGGTAGCGTAGCCGCTGAGAGCGCTTGCAGCTGCGGATTTTGATTCTGAGGTGGCTCTATACTATGTCTTTTGTGCGCGGGCATCTTTGCTGCCTCTCTTTGGCCCTGCTCGAGATTTAAGTTGGACCCAGCCGTGGGGAACGGCGACAGAACCAGGTTTCAAGTTGAAATACTCGCACGCGATTTGTCAACGTCGGCAGTTGTTGGTGACGACCTTTGACGAGGTGGATGGCTGTAGGTGGAGAGTATGACGTATTGGTTCGGACGAAATTAGTGTCGAGAAAGACGCACTTTGATTGATACATACGATTGTGTGTTGCTATGCTATTTCTCCGACTCGAGATTCTGCTATTTTTGCTGACATTGTTAACATGAAGTTGAATGTCAGGTCGGTGCCATGGCTCGTCAAAATGCTTGACTCGTAGCTAAGACACAGAGCCCCAAATCGCCCAGAACGACAAGAGTTATTGATGGAAACGGCTGACTTGGCCAAATTGCTTGTGTTTGGATCCGTCGTGGATTCTCATCCTTCACTGTCTCTTGGAGTCTTGGAGACTCCAAAATACTCTGCGGCTAACTGTGGGGGTTTCTTTTAGTGGGATCAACATCCCGATCTAACAAACCAGTGGTCGGAATGACGTCGTCGGAGAAGGAGAATTTTCACCGGGCTCGGCATCTCCCAAAGCGGTAATCCGAGCAGGCGCGCGAGGCGACGCCCGGCGGCCAAGCCAATGATGAGCCGACTGAAACCCGCGACGAGGCTATTGAAACCCCAGAGCATTCCCCGATGGCTGGGGGGCATTACGGGCGGAAAAACCCAGCCGGCTCACATTTGATGACCGTTGGTTGGGCCGTTGATGGCTGAACCGTTCCTATCCACAGCGTGTTGCCCGCATGAACCGGAGAACGACCAGTCAATTTCCTTCAAATCCAACATGAGCTGACTCGGGCCCGCATCTGTTATGTTGGTTCAGTAACCTCTTTCTGCGCAAAAAAGGCAATGAAGCCGACGTTTGGCCCTCTTGGCGCACAAAAGTCTGCATCTTTGGACAAGCATTATATGTAGGCTGACGTATTCGTACACTCGGCGGACGATCCCCAGAGTCCGTCATCCTTGGTCTTTCAGTTATCCAGCCATTGTGAGTTCTTTTTGGTGTTTGCCAGCATCACCAAGATTGGTCAAATGCGCAAGGGAGAAACAAAAAAAAAACACCGCCGATCTTTTTACCAACGGCCTGGTTCATCCAGGACTGTCAAAGTGTCAAATTCCTGGCAGAACGTGGTTTCCATGTTTTCGCTTAGGCACTAATTTGCGCCTGTTGATAAACAAAAACAACTTCTCGTCTTGTGAAGAGATCTTCATCACACATCGTATCCTATCAGGCATCGACCATCGATCGAACGAGGCAAGACCCTGAGTCCCTGACTCTTGGACGGTTGTCTGAGCCGGTCGGACTCCACATCTCAGGCGAGTGATGCCTGACGCGAGGATAAACCGGGCCCACGTCTAATGTCTCTGAGAGGCACAGGAACAATGAGAGGGATATCCGTAGGTGATTGAGCAGAAGGGAGAGTCGTCCATCGGGGGAAGGCAACACCGAGCTTGTTGGTTTGCGACTGGCCAGAGGACCGGCCGCATCATGCATGTTTGTGCGGTTGATGGGATTTGAACCCCATGAGAGAACCATCCTCCACCCGGGAAATCCGAGGAAAATTGTTAAGAATGACCTGGAGTTGGCGCAAGACCATCGCCGCTCCCCTCAACCGCCGTTCGTGTACCGGTGCCGGCTGTGGGAGGAGCGCGGAAAGGAACGGCCAACGGGATGCCATCGCCAAGCGGCACGACCATCGCCGGTCCGGAAAATTCTGCATCCTCGGCCCCACACCGAGCCACCAAGTTTTATGAAGCTCGGGTGGAGTCCGAATCCCTGTCCAGAGCCCTAAAGTTGCTCCAAGCTCCTGAGGCAGCCGACGTTGGAGTTTGACTGGAGTCTGGAGATGAAGAGGACGCGGCAGACGCGAATGCGGGACGAGTTGAAAGCCTCAGGCGCAAAAATAAAAGGTGGACAACTCCAAGTCTTCGACAGATGACAACGAACCTGTGGTCCTTCGTCACCCCCGAGACAGCGGAGCCGACGGCAGACGGTCTGCCCACGTGAACCACTTAAGTCGAGCACGCTGGGGAACCATCATGTGACGAGGTGGCAAGCTGCCTAAACTGACCTCCAGACTGCGTCTCTATGGACGGGCTTTCGTCGGCCCAACAGGCGTTATCTGGCAGCGCCAAAAGCCTCACTTCTGCAGTCACCTTGCGGTCTGCATGCAGGGTCGCGGGGCTTGCGGGCGCCGCGCGAGCGGCAATGGCGTGCGCCTGGCTGGGGGCTGTTTTCTCGCCCAAAACGATGACGTCTGTGGTCGGCCCGTCCCACTTTGTCGGTTTTGAGCCGGGCGGACGAGTTGATCGGATATCTTGGTCTCGGGAGGCAATGCGATTGTGGCGTCGGAAGGCGGCCGAGGTGAGTGTAGGTGAGCGTCGACATTTGTGCTTTCCTTGAAAACGGCTTGCCTTTGACTGGTCGCCTTTCGAAGAGCCTTCTGTTTCACCCAGGGATGATTACCACGGAATTTACTCCGGGTGGCAAAGCTGACCGCTCCCTTGGTATCAACATGAGGCCTCGGCTGATGGGCTTCACCGCAATGATGTTTGAAGATCCTCGATTGCGCGTAGCATAAAATCGTTTCAACAGGTCTTCTTCCTTATCAAGCGTCGTTTTAGTCTCAGAGACACCATTTGATTGTCACATAGTGGTCATGCATCGTTGGACGGGGACGTGAAACTCATAGCAGGCCACTGACACTCCAGTCAATCCGACTGTAGTCAGACTTATCCATGTGAGAACCCTGATCGACACTTCTTCTCGTGGTTCCCCTTTGAAGAAAGTTGAAGTCGAGACCATTCGCAGCTCCAACGAAGACGGCCCGTTGGCTGGAGCCCCCCGCCTACGACGCGCACCGGCCAAGGTCCCGTCGAATAAAGCACTTGCGGGTCCTCCACGCCGACGTCACCGAGTCTTTTTCGGTATCGTGGGTCCACAGGTTGGCTCAAATGGGTGGGGACAAAAACTCCGACTTCATGGCCTCGTTGACAGCCAAGAAACTGGTCTAAGGTTACGTCATCCAGAAGGAGTCGTAAATCAAGGACGGCCAATTTTGCTTCGCGACGTTTCCTCAACATGGGCATTCAAACGAATAGGGCAGTCACTGCTAATTAGTAAAATGAATGAGTTACCTTAGATGAAGTCAAAAAGTCATTCCGAAAGTTTGAGTGCTGAACAAAACAGTGAGATGCATTCCAGCATCGAACCATTAATGCAACTGTTTATTCAGCGATTGTTCCTTGTGTCACTGCAAAACGAGAGACATACGGCCTGAATAATCTGATAAGAGGTTTACAGAATTCTGTTCATAACTTTGACGTACACAGTACGTTGGAGAAGGTGAAAGTGACGAATTCCAGTGTGATACGGCTGTTTTATCTCTATGGAAGTTGGCAAAGAGAGGTATGGTGAATTGTCCTGTTGCAGTGGTGTACCCTGTACTAGACGTAAGTGACCCAGCGCTTTCTGGCGGCTCGGGGCGTCTGATGAAAACCTAGTATTAAGTTATAATTTGTCAGTAATTTGCACCCTTAGCTTAAGGCAAGATAACACAACAATATAGTTGTTTTGTCTTTTAGAGACTAAATAAATCTTTAAGCTCCTTAATACTTCTTAATATTAGACCGCCTACCTTTCCTACGTTATAAACTCACTTACTATCGTCTACGTCTTCATTATCATTATCCTTGTCGTCGCCCTTATCCTTATTCTTATACCTTACTCATCATTATCATCATAATTCTATCTAAAATGTGAACGAGAAGGCTTATTAGTAGAACCCTCAAGCCTGCTATTTTAGGGCCGTTCGACTTTCTCGGTGAAAGTATTAGCTTTATACATGATTATAATATGGCTCAGCTGCTAAATTGAGCCGAGACTTATATTGATCTGTATTTCGCAAATCGTCCTCCCAATCCATAGCATACAAACCTCCCCCTCCGCGAAGAACAATAATTGGCGCAAAAGGGTCCTTTGAGACGCCGCCAATCAGCTCCACGTCCTCCAAGATAATACTCTTCAAGCCATTCTTGTTCCTAACGACGGTGGATTAACAGGGATTAAACATTCTCAGATGGGGCAACGTCCTTGCCCTCATACAGTACTTGCTTCATTCCACAATGCCATGCTTGCTCACCTCTTCAATGCTTTCTCCGACCTTCCAATTAGTTGCACTCTAAGTGGCCCAATGATCCACCCCGATACTTGGGATATTACTCAATAATTCTTGAGTCTAAGCATTCGCCGCTCACATGACTAGACGCATATTACTATTTGGTAAAGTTGACTCAAAGCCTGACATCGTGCGACTTGAACGCGACGCAGGAGCTTGTTCCGTGGCTATTACAGCTGATTTTTCCAATTCTCCATCAGAATTGCATGCAAAACACTGGCGAAAAGCCGTATATGGAAGCTTTCAAACGAGGCTTGGCGCAAACGGTCTCGGCAGAGTCCTTTATGTGCGCCAGCCTTGAGGAAACTTCCGAATGCGGCATCCTCGGTCCGAACCAAGTATATCCGAATCCAAAGCGACTGCTTCAGGATAAATTCGCTGTACGATGCCTTCTCTTCAGGCCATTCTGGACGTTGACACGGCCCGTTGCAGGATTCAGCTCGCCACATGTTTCCCTGGCTGAACCCGGCAGGGCTTTTGCGCCATCGGAGGAAAGCCTTCTGGTGTACGCCGTGTTCCGCGCTTAGTTGGCATGGGTCTCACTTCAGCTCCCGGAGAGGGCGCTTGGTCTCCAGGCTCAAATGGTGGCGCGGCTAGACCTTTCCCCCTCGAAGAAAATTGTCCAATGGCGACCGGAATAATAGTCAGCGCACAACAATTTCTGTTGTTGGATGTCTCGGCTGTTGAGATGTTTTCAGCCTGCTCTCCACAAGGTTTGTTTACTATCAACTGGTGTACATCCCAGAGAATGAGACCTCAAGCCATGGCTGAGAGTTCCACACCGAAAAGTCGTAGGCCAGAGGTCGGCTCAGGTGCCGCGAACACTCGACTTTTGCTGAGTTATTTTTGCAGTACGACTGTTACGACTTAGGCTCAAATCAGTCAGTTCAATTTGCCTTTTTCAGAATAGCCTAAGCCTCAGTTCTTAGCCTTGTGCTTCTCATGTTCGGCTTCTTATCTTGCTCGCTGGAGTTCCTAAACCCGACGAAAGCGTGGAAACCATCGACGGCCTGGCCAAATCATGGCAGAAGGGCTTGCGCTTGTTGCTTCGTTCCAAAATCAATTTGGTAGAAGAAGTTGGCAAACTTCCACTTCAGTCCTGAGTGGCTGGCTGTCATATTGGGGCCGTCCGGATGCGCTCTGTGAACATGTCGACCTTTATGATGTCTCGCTGACCATTATTTAGCTTGGCTCATCAAAAATGAAGTTGTAGTATAACAGTGTTGCTCCAGTTGTCTGCCAATCTTCCTCTTGTCCAAAACTATATATATCACCCCTCTCGCTCTGTGTCCTGGAAGATCGATGAGAACCTGGCCAACACCGACGAAACACAACATTTTTCATCAGGATCTTCACTGTGAAACCTCTTTTCCAAAATGTCCACCCAAACTGTAACATCAAACACAGCGGAGGCTGAAACCTCCCTCGCCAATGACCAACTTCCTCAGCATTTGATCGAAGCGATGCAGAGAATTTTCCAGAAACACCCTGGGTACCGTACAAGTACGTGTCATGAACTCTCTTCAGAAACGTTTAGCTAACTGTTTCTCTCAACCAGCCCACGCCAAGGGGATTCTTGTAGAAGGCGTTTTCACACCAACCGAACAGGCGAAGACACTTTCCAAAGCAGCCCATTTCAACAACGACTCGACACCAGTCATCGCACGCTTCTCTGTTGGTGGAGGTATCCCCAGGATCACCGACTTTAACCCCCTCGCGACTCCCAAAGGCATTGCAATCCGCTTCCAGGTTGATCAGGACACCCATACCGATCTGGTTGCTCACTCCTTCGACGGCTTTGCTGTAAGAACCGGAGAGCAGTTCCTTACCTTTCTCCAGCTGTTCGGAGGCGTTGCAGCTGCCAAAGCTGCCCTTGCCGCTGCACAGCAAAGAGGTGGCGACACTTCCAACGAGGAAGCGGCTGTTCAAAATGCTCAGAAAGCCTTCTTTCCGTTTCTCCAAGCCCACCCGTTGGCAGAGAAATTTGCGAACGGGTTTGGGCCAAACCCCTACAACTACGGAACCCTGCAGTATTACGAGCCCAACACTCATATCTTGACCAATGCGGACGGCAACGTCGTCAATGTCCGCTACGTAGTCGAGCCTGCGGACGGAGAACATCTTTATGGCCCGGACGAGATAAGCGGCCTGTCTCCCAGCTATCTGGAGGAGGATCTCATGCACAGATTCCCCGAGAAGCCCATCGTTTTCACTATCAAGGCACACATTGCGGACCCCAGCGACGTTCTGGATGATGCCACGGTTCCATACAAGAGTTCTACCTATGTGACAGTTGGAACCCTGGAGATTAACAAGGTCTCCGATGACAACGCTGAAAGACAGCAAGAGATTGCGTTCAGTCCGACTCCGGAGAAGGGCGGCATTCAAGGGATTATGTCTTCTGACGATCCTCTCATTCAGACTAGGAAGGGTGTGTACTGGATCAGCGCTGACCAGCGCAGGCACGAAAAGCAGACGGAAAGTGTGGATTTCTTGTAGGGGAAGAACGGTAACCTAATCCTGGGCTATTGAATTGTAATGTTGAAGAAGGAAGTTCGTTTGAACACCGTACCGGAATGACAATGAATTGACTGAAACTGAAACTAAACCCAAGTCACCGCCTGTGCTCACTGCTTGACAACCCCGATGCAGCCAATGGGGGGCTATATTCATGCCTCCATGATTTCCCGGGCCCCATCGACAATCTCCTCAATTATATGCTCCACATTCCCTTCGGTGTCAACCCGTAGTACTGTTTCTTCGCCAAGATAGCCACGTACAGCTTTGGAGTGGTCAAGTGTCCCAAGCGAACCAAAACTTGTCATAAGTCTTGGGTCCAAGGGCTTCAACACCGGGACATCCTCCTCCTCATCATACAGAGGAACAAAAAGAACCCCAATACCATATTCTTCTACGGTCTTTCTGATCGAATTCTTATGCCATTGTTCCAGCTCGGGGTGTGTGACCACCATCAAGGCAGGGTTTGACTTCTGCCCAATCTCATCTCCAAGCGGAGCAGAAGTGACGGGCTTATTGGCGTATTTTGTCGTGTGAAGACCAACAGACATGACGCTTCTCGCGATGGTAGATGTAGAGGCAGCATCCGAAGTAGAAGATGCAATAGAACTGAAGGAACCTCGCCGACTCGTGGATGTCGATGATGTCCCGCCAAACCCAGAGAACCCCTCATTGGCAGGCCTAGACTCTTCGGGGAACAGGAGACCAGTTCTGGTCATTTTGGAAAGCCACATGCGCTCATACCGCGCCTCGTTCGGCCGCACAGAGTCGTCGTCGCCATCAGCTCCCGAAAGGCCTCTCGACATGCCTACGGTGGCGGCTTTGGCAGACGTCTCATGCAAGCTGTCGCCTTGAAATAGAGGACATGAAAGGGCGGTAGCGACCGATTTCGCGATCTGAACTTTGCCCGCCACTGCCGTCGAAGCCGTGATCAGAATGATATACTTTGATGGCTTGGTACTCTCTTGAAGCTCTATCTCTGGCTTGTCGGGAAGACGATGGAGCATCGCCTGTGGCGTTGGTGGACGGATTGGATAATCAGACATCCTGGACACGTTGAACGATGGTCGCTGTTTCTGTAATTTGATAAGAAAATTGTTCAGTTCACTAACGCTCGTCGTTTGACAATCGCTACCCCGCTCTCGGTCGCTTCAGGCTGCCGGATCCTTCCCGGATATTCGGCCGAATCACATGACGCCAAAGTCATTCCATAGGTTTCTTTTCAAGGAAAACCTCTCGCATACAAATGTGTCGTTCTCACTCAATTAGATCTTCTGTTATCCACCTATGTCTTTTGATATGTGTACCGCGGCCCTAACGAACTCATCACTTTCAATTCCCGTGGCTTGACGTATAATGGCTCTGTCGCATCGAAGTAGTCGTTATAGTAGTCTTTCGTCATTTGGTGCTTTTCGACTGAATCAACAGCTGGACTCTTGAGGGAAATCCATGTTATCTCACCTTCATGATCCAATCTACCGGCTCAGACCTATTGATATTTCAGTCTCAATTCAGAGATATATCCTCATCAGCGCCATGGGTAAGGTACCACTTCTCAATCCACGTAATCGTTCCAGGCGAATCATGCACCTGATACATCTCGAAGCTCATCAACTCGGGCTCCCTCTTCATCCTCTCTATCGTCGGCTCCGCAGCCTCTAGGAACCTCGCTACGTCCCTCGGCCGGACATGCACAGTTACGTGGAAAACCGTCGACATGGTTGACGTTGAATACAGGTTGCGATCCGACGAAGTCGATTATTTTGTCAGACGAAAAGACGTTGTCAAAGCTGAGGAGCTATGATCCCGGGGACCGCAAGCTTTATGTGGCACGCAATAACAGTCGCCCCGCACGTCCGAGGTTGAAGCCCAACGGTAGCTCAGAGGGTGAAACGTCTGATGTCCGACCAGCTCCGAGAGATGTCTTGCCGGAATTCCGGACGTGCACTGGCCGTTGACGTGCGTGATGTCATCCTACTAGTCTTCACGGAGTTGAAGCACAGGCATGCTGTTTAACCTTTGATTGGCTATGGACAATTATATAATAGAGGCTCACCTTCATTGTATCAAGAGTGCTCTGGGACAACCTCTGAATGCGAGACACGATGCTTCTCAGCGCCCTCGGCGCTCCACGTCCTCCGGCCCTCTCGCTTTGAAGCGAGCCATGCAAAGAAGAGTATGATCGTAGCGACCAGCAAAACACCACACGCAAGTGCCAGCGTCACAACACAAGGCCCATAGTACGTTCTCAGCTGGTAGCTGTACGCCGAACGAGTGCTAGAGCTGCCCACCCACACTGTAGAAGAACTCGGTGTGCCCCTCCGTACCATTTCGCAAAATCCAAACACGCAGCCCACGGCGGCGATGGTGAAGATAAGAGACAAGACGGAAAAGGCGATGGAGGCGAGGTTGCAAATTCGATTGCGTCTGACGAACGCTGCTACGAGCAGGATGATCGCCACACCAGTCGTGGCTGTCGCAACGGCTGGGAGAACGAATCCCAAGGTCAGATCGCGCATGCCGCCGGGCTTAAAGGTGGACGGGAAGTCTCCATTGAGCGGGAGCATGACCACGGCTGGATCGTATCCTGACGTGCCGTTGACTCTGACACAGCCTTCAGGATGCGATTTACTTCATTATCGTTAGTTACGGGGGCCATCATCGAAAGCACAATCACCTATCGCGCTGCAACATACCTTGCTACAGTCGTGTGCTGACACCAGCCCCACAGCCCAAATCGCACCGTGATCTGTGGTCGATCAATCACCCTAAATCGTGGACTTGCATCGACGGTAAAGATAGGCAGGCTGGTGTTTGGAATTGAAGCGCAGGTAACAATGAGGAGGGCGAATGCCACGACCAATGACAAGGCCCCTACTATAGTCAAGAGTCGTGCGCCCATGATGATCGAATGAAGCAAGATAAGTCGGTAGGTGAATTCGATACGAACGAATCTCCCAGTGCTTGATGTGTGTATTAGGGTCGATATTTAACTTGTGTCCTCGTTGAAACCTGAGTTCTCGGTGTCATTGAATGGGATCCCATCGGGAATTTATAGATGCAAAATTGATCGACAGGGCGACTGTTCCGGGCAACTCCAAGTTCTTAATGCCACATGAGCAGGGCGAGATCTGTCCGGCGATGGTGTAGGGCTGTTTTGTAGCTCCTTTCTTGAAAACGGAGGTGTTATGCCTTATGTCTAAGAATCTGACGTCAAGCAAAGCTGGGCGTAAACCTGGACCCAATCAGTTCCTAATCGAAGGAACAATTGATCGACAGCTGTCAGCACACAATAACGCTAGAATATACGCCTTGCATCGCTTTTTGCCTCTCAGAATGCGATGTTTCTTCTAGCACTTCCACCACGTGCAGTAATTGTCAAGTAATCGCCTCGGGCGAGACTTTAGCGCCCGCTAAGACCAGAGGCTCGTCATCCTCATTCACAGATGTACGGCTGAAATAATTCACGCTCTCCTCAAAATGGCCGTGAATCACCTTTGAAAACTTAAATTTCTATGTATTCCTCACATACATCGTAACAAACACGGGGTATCTTCGTCTCTCTGCCTTACGCCGACATAGCAGGTCGCGTCTGCTGCTCCACAACCTCCCTGAAAATCGAGTTCTTCTTAGCCACATCAGCCGCGCCACTGCGGTCGCCGAACACCTCGTCCATCTGCTCCAGGGTGCGACCGGCAGTCTCGGGAACCAACCACCAGACCCAGATGAAGGACAACAGGCAGAAGACGGCGAAGAAGATGTATGCTCCGAAGCCGGTGTTCTGGACGAGGGGAGGGGTGATGAGACCGATGATGAAGTTGTTGATCCAGTCTGGAGTATTTTGTTAGTCTCTGAAGAACTGCAAAAACATCATGTCGCGGATAAAGACTTACTGGAGCAGGTGGAAAGAGCAACACCCTTGGCACGGAGAGACGAGGGGAAGACCTCAGAAGGCATGGCCCAGGGGACCGGTCCCCAGGAGGCGCCGAAGCTGAGCATGTAGATCATGAGGAAGGTGACGCTGACCCATCCCTGGGTCTGGTAGCTCGGCCAGTCGTGCGAGTAGACGCCGACGAGCGCGGCGATGATCGTGTGAGACATGAACATGATGGCGCTGCCGATGAGCAGGATGGAGCGACGTCCGAAGCGGTCCATGGTCCACAAGCTGGGGATGACACCGACCAGCTGGACGCAGTTGAGAACGCCGGACATGATGAGCTGCATGTTGCTGTCGAGTCCCATGGTCGCGAAGAGGGTCGGGGAGTAGTAGATCAAAGCGTTGATTCCGACGAATTGCTGGAAGAACTATCGGCGAATGTGGTTAGTATTCATGATCCTGCATCTTCTAGTGTTTTGGGCTAGTAGTGAGAGACATACCATCAACAAAACTCCGACCTGGGTACGCTTCCAGCAGCCGGCCTTGAAGCAATCGGTCCAAGAGGCAACCTCGAGCTTCAAGCTGCTTCCGAGGTCGTTGTTTCCGACGAGGAGCGGGTGGCGCTCGGCGGACACGGAGATCTGGAAGCGGGCCTCGGCGATGATCTCCATCCACTCGCGGCGGACTCGGGGGTCGGTGTCGGGGAGGGTGCGGAGCTTGCACAGGTTGCGGAGAGCCTCCTCTTCGCGGCCCTTGGACGCCAGCCATCGGGGAGAGTATGGGAGGAACACGGCGCCGAAGCCGAGGAGGAGGCCGGGGAGGATCTGGATGAGGAAGGGGAGTTGCCAAGACCAGTGGTTCGGGATGCTCTTGGTTCCGTCTGCGATGCGTCAGTTAGGACGACTCATGAGACTGAGTATCCTGTGGTACTTACAGGTAATCCAGAATGAGATGACGATGCCCACGACGATCGAGAGCTGCTCAAAGACCAGGAGGGAACCACGGATCTCCGGGGGCGAGATTTCAGAGATGTACAAGGGGACAACCATTGACAACATGCCGATGCCCAAACCGCCGATGAAACGACCGCCGACCAGCATGTCGTAGTTGAGCGCAGAAGTCTGGATGGCGGAACCGATGGTGAAGACGACGACGGCGACCATGATGGAGCGCTTGCGGGAGATCCAGTCGGCGATCCACCCCTGGTTGAGCGCGCCGATGAAGGCGCCGAGGGTGATCATGGCCGTCATCAGACCCTTCTTGAAGCCGGAGCCGGCGGCGTGGTCGGAGACTTCGGGGAAACGCTCGAGGAACTGGTCCATGACCAACGTGACGGAGATGACACCCTGGTCGTAGCCAAAGAGAAGACCTCCGATGGCGGAGAAGGCCGCGCAGAGGGCCACATAGTGGGAAGTGAAGATCCCACGAAATCCTAGTTACATCGAGAGTCAGCGCGAGTTCGAGGCGTTTGGTGGATGATGTTCGTGTGTACCTGAGGGTCCGTAGGGATCGAGAGCATCGTCAGAGAGAACTGTCTCTTGCTGCTCGGTCGATGCGCCGAACTTTGTCGACGACTTTTCCAAGTCGGAGGCTGATGCCGGTCGGTGAGCCATGATGGACCGTGAGTGTGCCGTATGAGTCTGAGTGAAGATTTGTTAGTTCATGACATTTGAACATGGTGTTGATGTGAAACGGATGCCTGACTAAGCTGGGCAACGTTCAGAAGAGAGACCGGATTGGGATGAACTCACTTTGGGTGGTGTTGATATGCAAACCCTGAGAGAGCTGGGACCAAGTAACGGGAAGGAATGTAGAAAGCTCAATCCAGTCTGTGGACCGGATTCAAGTACGAGGGGGTATCAAAATGTGTTGCTGAGAAGGAGCTTGGGTCGCACTCGACTGAGATCTCAAGGACGCAACATGATTCACAAAACATGGCACGACGAAGTCTTTATAGAACTTTTTCCGCACTGGACCTCGCGTTCTCCCTCCTTCGGTTTCCCCAAATCCTTGGCCAGGGCCAGTCCCAGCTGGACCCGAAGACGCCCGTTCCCAATTCACGGCATCGAAGAAAAACAAGACCAGGGCGCGGGGCCCCACTGCGCTTGGAAAGCCGTAGATACTCGACGGGACCGACGTATGGAATAGCCGCAGCGAGCCAATGGCCACGCGCTAGTTGTCACACACACACACACTTGTCTCTCCTCACACAAAACCAGGCACACACACACACACACACGAGAGCCGCTAAATCGTGGGGGAATTAAAAGAGGGTTTCTGGGGAATTGGAGAAATGGGGAATCCGTGTCAGCGTTCGCTCCGCTTCCAATACGCGGGCTGTCAGTGGCTGCAAGGGGGGGCGTAGCCACAGGGAACTAGGGTGGTGTCGTTGGGGCTACCACTTTATTCCTCTTATTTTCGGCCATCAGTCCGGGTACTGTGAATTAAGACCGGGGTTATGCCCGCGGCAGTTTTTGGAGAAAACTTGGCCAAGGCTGGATGTTGAGACACGGTTGTCGTTGCTGGTGGGTTTGGATCTCTCGGTGCCTCCCATGGCAGTCTATCTACAGACGACACGTTCGAGGCCGATGACAGCGCCTGACGGACGATCCCTGCTCCGCCCACTGTCCTCGGCAGCGGTCCGTTAATCGAGCACCCGGAGTGGGACTATGGAAGAGCTTCGAAGATGGCAACAGTCGTTCTCTCATTTTCTGCGTCTCCTGACTGATAACAGACCGTCTTTCCATGAGTACACCGCCAGGGGGTGGTTGTTGGAAGATTCTCGCAGGTGAGTTTGGCCGTGTGGGGGAATGGAAGCTTTGGTGGGGAAGGACAGTGTCTTCGAGGAGACTCGAGAGGCTCGAAGAGAAAAGCTCCGGAATCAGGCCGTGGAACACTCCAACTCCACATCAGATGGAGAAGCTCGCCGACGGGGGTGTGACTGTCATTGGTCGCTATGGGTTCCTGTAGACGCGAGTCAGGGGTCGGGCCGCCGCTCTCTACGGGCTGACGCTGTAACGTGCATTAACAACTTCGTCATAGGCTAGGGGGGTTGCCGTTGCCGTTGCCCGTCAGCTGCGTGCTGCTGCTGCTGCTGCTGCTGGCTGCTGCATTGCCGGGGCGGGATGATGTGGTAATTTGGGCCGGTGTAAAGCTCGCTGCGAAAACGTGAAGCTGAGTCTGGTTAGGGGCTTTCTTCCTCTTCCGCGCGGGGGAGCAAGTCGCCCCGACGCCGCCATTTCCCCTTCTCACCAACCAGGAAATGCTTTTATCCTCTCGGCCTTCCCTTGGCCACAGCAATCGTCTCATTTTCACGAAAGAACAGCCGATTGAAGGCCGCAGACCACGGGGTGAAGGGTCCAAAATCATGTCGACGACATGTCTGGTACGTGTCAATTCCCACGCGACTTTTCTTTTAATCTTCATCGTTACCCCAGATTGTCACCCGCACGTTTATTTTACCCCGGATTTCGTCTAAGCAGCCACCAAAAATCTGGAGTCTGGAGTACATATGTTCGTCTGTGTGACTTCAGATACATGTGGTGTCTACAGTTTTCTACTTTTGGGAGAAAAGATCAATTGCTGACATGACTGTGTGGTCTTCGGGGTTTCTGCTCTGTTTTGCGTCTGAGCTTGGGGAGAAAAATGCCTGAATAGAAAAACACGTCGGAAATTCAGACCTCATTCAGCATCCAAGAAACCCAAACCCACTCAGGCGCAACAACAGCCGCAGAGCCCCAAGGAACCACGCTGCCAAACCCAGACCTGCAAAAAGCAACATCTCAAATGCGCGTGGAGCACCGATGACGCCGCTCCCGCTGGTCCGCCGTCCTCTCGGGCCGACACCGACACCACCAACACCACAACCACAACAGCAGCAGCAATTTCATGTATTCGATGCAGGGCGACCGGCAAAGACTGCGTCCCGGCCCCCGCTATTCGGTTCAAGCACTCTACCGAGTAAGGCGGAGCTCCCTATCCTCTTTTGCACCGTGACAGACACGCGAAGTTTCCTGTTGCAGCCCGGCCGGCGCCTCGCCAATGAGAGGGACCACGATGAATGACACGCACCCCCCGGGGCCCCGGTTCCGCGATGGACCCGGTTTCTGTCGTTATCGTCGGCCTCTCTCTCGTCACGAGGACCCAAAGCACCAGGCACCAAGCAGCCAGCTGAAAGTGCGTTATTTTCCCACTGCGGAACAAACCGCTGATCACTTTTGTGTGTTATCTTCAGGACGCCGAGTGCATTGGAGACTTGGGTGCGCTACCCGCGGCGTTGTAAGTGGTTTCTGTCCGCAACTTTTTCGTCCCTTTTTGTGGTTCTCGTTTTTTTTTGCTGTGCTCTTTCTTGGCGTGTAAGCTTGAGAATGGAGACGGCCGATAAGCCTCATCTTGTTTCTGTTTTCGATCATCGATGATGAAAGTGTGACTCGTAAAGATTGACAACCGTTGGTGTGCCTCCGCAGTGCATTTCGTCGATGAGACGCAGGAACTCGAGGCTCTCTATTGGTCCGAGGATGGAAGTCCGCCCTTCATGAGGCAGGTCGATGCGCCGGCTCAGGAGCAGGCAGCAGTCGTGCGAGCAACCTCGGACAAGTCGAGGAATCCTTCAGTTCAGCAAACTCTCCATGAGCAGCAGCATCTCCCCGTCACCGCCATCAGTCCGTTCAATCAACCTGCTTCAACTCCAGCTACGAGTTGGAAAGAGGTGCAGACTCCTACGCCGTTGCCTACCGTCTACAGCTCAATACCGCCGGGCTCAACACTTGGACTGGCCAACTATGAACATCATGGAGACGTCGTGTTCCCCTTCACGCAGCCCCATGAGGTGAGGCTGATGAAGTACTACCTCGAATACATGTGCACCTGGGTTAGTCCGAAATCCGTCTACACTTCATCCATATTGATTCTGATGAGTGAAAACAGTTCGACCTCTGCGACGCCCGCCGCCACTTTGCAAACATCCTTCCCCAGAGGGCGGTAACCTGCCCGACGCTCCTCAACGCAATCTTCGCCCTCTCCTCCCGCCACCTCAGCCTGCACGACCAATACGACCCCTACGCTTCGGACCGCTACCACCAGGAATGCCTCAAGCACCTCACCGCCATCTCCAACGACTCGTCCGCCCTCACGAACGACGACCTCCTCGCCGCCACGATCCTCCTCCGCACCCTCGAGGAGCTCGACGTGCCCCTCATCGGGACGGACCACGAGGGCCACCTGCTCGGCATCCAGCTCTTCATGAACACGCAGGACGCGTCCTCCTCGAGGAGGCCCCCGAGCCAGCTGCGCCAGGCCTGCTTCTGGGTCGGCCTGCGCCAGGAGATCACCATGGCCTTCGCCACCCAGCGGCCCATCATGGTGAAGCTCGACCACCTCTTCATCGACCGCTCCTTCTCACCCGCCGACGACGACTGCTGGGCGAACCGCATCGTCGTGCACTGCGCCGAGGTCGTGCAGTTCTGCTTCGGCGAGGTGGACAACCGCAAGAGCGAGTACCAGCGGCTCGTGGAGTACGACCGCAACTGGTTGAGGGCGAGGCCGTTGTCGTGGTTGCCGATTGCGTATAGCGAGCCGGACCCGGCGGCGGGAGAGGCGTTTCCGCGCATCTTTTACATCAATCATGCCGTTGGTATGTTGGCCATGCGTCCCAATGAGGAGTTGAAATACTGACTTGACTAGTTATCGGCAATGTCCATGGCACTCTCGCACGAGCACTCCTCATGTGTCACGACGAGAGCATTCCACGCATAGGGCCAGCCCGTAGATTGGCGAGGCAAAACTTGGACGTAAGTCGTCAAACCCTCTATAAACTATCACGTCTACGAAATCACATTTTAACGAAGCGACGTAGAACGACATTAGAACGCAGATTCGAGAGCTCTGCGGCACAGCCCTCTCCAACAAGGACACGATTCCAGCCATGTTCACGGCCTGCATGGGCGTCACCGCGTGCGGAGACCGGTTCACCGACCACGTGGAGCAGAAGGCTCTTCTAGACATCTTGGTCAAGACGGATGTGTACCACATGTGGCCAACGGCGTCGGCGCAGTCGCACCTGAAGCGGGCGTGGGGGTGGGAGGACGATTCGTGAAACTCTTTAGCTGTGTTTCTTTTTTGAAATCGTTGCAAAGGCATTGCTTGTGAGTTTTGCAGGATATCCACTTCATGACTGTGGATTGTCGCATAGTCCATCGCGAACAACCGGAACTTATTGACAACTAAAAAAATTAAATAAAACAATGCATCAGGGAATTATAGCTGGGCGTGTTTTCCATCTCCGTTGCATCCTACCAGGTGACTGGCAAAACTTTCACCAAAGTTGGGGAAACTTGTCAACCAACACAACTCCTTGACGAATGATCACGCAGACATTGTCAAACACAGCAAGGTGGTTTCCGACAACTAACCCGAGTGCGAGTTCGAGGGCTTCGCGTGTTCGGCCAGGCTAACGTCCACTTCTCCAAACCGTAGTTACCCCAGAAAAACTCATTAGCTCCCCCGGACCCCAGATTGTGAGGGGAAAGGGGAGGAGGGGGAAGAGGATTGGGGGCGTGTGGACGAGTCCCAGCTTGGCGGATCCAAAAACCACACGCTTGACGTTGAATGCGGAGAAACCGAGATCACAGATATTAGGCAACTTTAACACCTTTGACACCATGCATGTTGAACCCCATAAAGTTTCATCGCATTTGGACCGAATCTGTGATTAGCTCTTCGGTCCAGCCGTTGGGGGTAGAGGTGCACCAAATTGACCGGGCGCCCCATTCGGATGAAATTCCCCTCCCGTCAAAATCCAGTGTCGGGGCAAGTTTCCCCGAATCAGGCCACTATCCAATGTGCGTCTTCGCTTTACACATCCCCAGATCCCCCACCTGCTCCATCCAGAAAACACGGCAAGTATCCCCTACAAAAATCAGGGTCCGTCGTCCTCATGCCAGGTTTCGCCTCAACGCCAATGGCCATTTTGAGCCTCTCTCTCTCTCCAACTCCACGTCTCCAACATACATCCCCAACCTGCCAAGTGTCGCCAGCGCGTTCGTCGGCTTCTCTTGAAACCGCGTCTCTCCATGTGGGCATTTTCCCATACTCCCTGACCAAAAAAGGATGGCGCTTCAACTTTCCATAGGCCAATTCCTGGGTTCTGCCTTATCCACGAGGACGGCTTAATTGGATGGATGGGCCGGGCGGGCTCACTTGCTGGCGTCAGTGGCGTCTGCCCCGCGGGTAAGACATCATGTCGGGATCCGAATTCCGACATGGATGAAGAGAAATAAAATAGAAAAAAAATTCGTCGAGCCGCGTGAGAAGAATCGGTGAGGCCTGCATGAGAGAGAGGTGACGGTATATAACCCGCCCAGGCCCGGCCTTCCTCTGGCACCCTTCCGAGATGTCTCACCAGCTCCTCTCGATCATCCCGTTCCAGTGACAGATACCCGGCGGCAGTCCAACCCTCTCCGGCCTCACCTCGACGACACGCCTCCATTCCACGAACGCTCTCACCTCCCCTCGCTCCAGCTGCGGTCCCCCATAGACCAGTCCCTTCAGATCCAGAACGAAAGCACGAAAATGTCAACACAAAAGCTGCACGTCGGCGTCGCAGGCCTCGGCCGCATGGGCAAACGCCACGCCCTCAACTTCCACCAAAACGTCCCCCGCGCATCCCTCGTCGCCGTGTCCTCCCCGGACGCCGCCGAACGCCAATGGGCCTCCGAGACCCTCGCACCGCACGGCGTCGCCGTCTACGAGTCCTACGACGACATGCTCGCCCACGCCGGTCTCCAGGCCGTCTGCGTCGCCTCCGCCACCGCCGTCCACGCCGAGCAGGCCAACAAGGCCATCGGCGCTGGCAAGCACGTCCTCTGCGAGAAGCCCCTCGGCACGACTGTTGAGGTGGTGAGTGGCCTGACCATTCTCCCCGAAAGAGGCACGGATAAGACTAACATCATCAAGTCCCAAACAGTAGTCGACGCAGCCGCCCGCCGCCCCGACCTCAAGGTAATGTGCGGCTTCTCCCGCCGCTTCGACGCCTCCTACCGCGACGCCCACGCGAAAATGTCCGCCGGCCTCATCGGCCGCCCCGCCGTCCTGCGCTCCCAGACCTGCGACGTCCTCGACCCCACCGGCTTCTTCGTCGCCTACGCCCAGTTCTCCGGCGGCATCTTCGTCGACTGCTCCATCCACGACATCGACCTCGCCCTCTGGTTCTTCGACGAGGACAAGAGCAAGGTCAAGTCCGTCCACGCCATCGGCATCACCGCCGTCGAGCCCGACCTGCGCAAGCACAACGACCGCGACAACGCCGTCGGCACCGTCGAGTTCTACGACGGCCGCATCGCCTACCTCTACGCCTCGCGCATGATGGCCGCCGGTCAGGAGGACTCCACCGAGATCATTGGCACCAAGGGCAAGCTGACGGTAAACCTGCTGCCCGCTGAGAACCATGTCAAGATTTACCAGCCCGGCGGCATCAGGCAAGAGCTGCCCCAGACCTACTGGGACCGCTTCAGGGCGGCTTTCACCACGGAGGCGATTGAGTTCACAGAGAGCGTGTTGGAGGACAAGCCTGTACCAGTGAAGCTGACGTCTGCTGTTGCAGCCGTTAAGATTGGTGCTGCGTTACAAGAGTCCATGATCACAGGGCAGAAGATCTGGTTCGACGAGAGTGGAAACCGGACAGAGAAGGCACAATTGTAATTTACACATACCGAAGCCTCATAAGACGGCTACGTGCAATAAAACCCTGGAAACGGGTCTTTTGTCCTTGCCGCCAACACTCCATCATCCCCAAATCCTTTCGTTGTGCATAATCACAGCCGTACGTGGCGTAAAACTGACGTCTCAAAACACCGAGTCGAGTTTGACAGTCTCATATACAGACTTCGCATCTCTCAAGACTGAACGCAGTCGATGTTTGGTGCATCCGCATCGTACATCTTGGGGGTTTTCGCGCGCTCTATGATTGTATTAGCAATCTGAACACAGAGCACTCGCAAGGCTAATACGTCTGATGTGGTGAAACGATCTACGCACTACCAGAAAACAACTGGTTTAACAGACTTACTTGTAGTCTTGACATGGAGCCTTCCTCGGTTCACCTCTCGGGCCGTCTTGCGATCCAACTTGGGGCCGGTCTCCAACGCTGGGGCCGGAGCAGGAGTAGGGGGCGGAGCAGGAGCTGAAGCTGGGGCTCGGAAAGGCATCTCGCGAGGCGCTGGACGCTGAAGGGGCTCCTTGTGATGGGAGGGCATGGTTGGGGGCCTGGGATCGGGGCGGGCATCGGCGGGTTGCTTCGACTCCGGTTGATCACTGTTGACCTTGTCGGGCACGTTGACTTTCTCGGGCACGAGAGAGTCTTGCTGGATGGAAGTGCTGCTAAAAGCATAGCTACCACTGCGTCTGGTAGGCAACTCCGGGCTGTCATCTTGTTGGATGAATGGGCTGCTAAGGTGATACGTTCCACTTCGTCGATCAGTTGGCAGAGATACGGCTGGCCTGGCATGAACATCGACGCTGCCAACACCTTGAGTGTGCATTGGCAGGGAAGCCTCGAAGCTGCCTGGCACATACAATCCAGGCTTGGGCTTGTGGTCTGTTTGGCCAGGGGGCGTCTTCTTTTGAAAAGAAGGTTGCGTGAAGATGGCACGACGCTTCTCCCGGATCTCGCCCTCCTCGGACCCCGATTCGCAGGATTCAAATGAGTCCGAACCACTAGTAGACGGTGAAGCCTTTCCACTGGGTGTGGGAAAGGGTGTGGGTGCCCAAGGTGGCTTCACTGCGGGTGACTGTCTGGCAGGTACTCGCTTGATGGAGAGGACAGGAAATTTCGGAGGGAATGCTCGCTCGTCTCTATAGGTGAAGTTGAAAGCACCCGTGTCTTCCAATATTATATCAGTCAGCGGAACTCTGCCTGAAGCTTTCCTTTGCCTTCATACGTGGTAGGATTAGGAGTGCGAGAAGAGAGAAGATGTTTTGTACATACCCATGCCCCGGCTGAACCGGGGACCAGCAAAGGGAGTGGATCCGGCATCAGCGGTCAGCATCGAATCGGTACCAGAAGCCTCGGTCGCACCAGCAGGACTCTCCAGCTTAATTGTTTTGGAAATATCAGGAGTCTTGGGGCTTTCGGTACCGCTCGCTCGGGTAGTTTTCTTCGATTTCGGAGTATCGAAGAAGTCGATGGCGGAGTCGTTGGCTCCCTGCTGCTTCTCAGCATCGTCCAACTTCTTCTCGGACTCCTTAGTCACCCGCTTGATCTCTCCCACGGCAGTTGACAGGGTATCGAAGCAGAAGTTGGGGTCGTCTTCAAGGAGATTGCGGAAGTCTTGCTGCTGGAGGAGCATACACAGGTGAGGTCCGATGACCTTCTGGAGCTCCTGCTTCAGGGCATCGTGGGTCTCGTTGTCCTCGTGGACGATGATCTCAACTACCATCATGAATTCATCCAACATGTCGACGCGCTTGGCGAGGATGTCGCTCAGGTGACGGCCGACGCGGGAAACGAGTTCGGCCGTGAGGTCGGGCACACCAAGAGACGCCGCAACATCGTGGCTCGCGAGTAGATCGAAAGTCTCGGGCTTGCACGGCAGCGCATCATCTGAAGGCGGTCAGCTGAGAGTAATAGGGGAAACCCGAAACATCGGTGAAAATACCTCCGCCGTAGAACCACTTGAGAACGGTTTCCAGCACAGGGGCTTGGAAGAAATGTTCCTTCAATGCGAACTTCTTGACGCCGCCGTCCTGGCATAACACGTAGTTAGCGAGACTTCCGCGGAATGCAACAGAAGGGAGCTAATGGGAAGTGGAGAGGAAAACTACAGTACCACTGCGGCCTTCTGGTCGACGAGGAAATCGACCATTACGCTCTTGCCTCGGATGACCTTGTCGTGCAGCTCCCACTTTTCTTCGCCCATCACGAGCAAGATATCGGCATCTTTTTTGGTCTCCCAGAGGCTACGAGACTGTCAGTAGATGCGACGGAAAACGTTTGATCGATTACTTACGAGGCCATATCGGGGTCAGCCATGGCGAAGGGCTGGGTATAGTTTGATTGGGAGTTGTGGGTGTGGTTATCTTGTGTTGGTGCGTTGGAGGGCGTGGGAGAAGCAGGCTGATGGAATTTCCAAGTGGGAATTTGTCTGAGGAGGAGAAGATATTCTCCAAAGCAGAAGAAGCGTGGTGGGATGGTGAGGGTGGGAGATTTATCGTCAGATATCGTCAGGAGAAGGCAGGCGAGAAACCCAAAGGAAGGCGGGTGCCTGTCTCGAGCGAGGAAGGTGTGGGCCAAGCTGTGCCTTCTGTCTGTGTGGTCTTTCAGAGTCAAAGAAGGCATGAGGTCAAAGCTTGTTGCACCCGCAAGTTCACCAAGTAGGACGGGCATCTTTGTTGTTTGATTGGTGTCTGTTATGGTATGGTGCGCAGCCCACGCTTCACCAGGTGAGCTGGCCTGAGGCTGATGACCCCCTCCAACCCCCACCCGCATGCTATTTCCTTGACGTTGTCGTAGCATCTGTCAACCAGTTACAACCAAGAGATGGGCCGAATGGTCTAGTTGGTAAAGCATCTCTAACAACCTAAAACCAATACCACCCGATGAGTTTCTGGTTACTCTGTTGAGGGTAGGGGCGCTCAGTTCGAATCTTGCAAAAACATAAGCAAGGAGGGCCTAACGGATGACCGTCGCGTTATCTTTTGACTTTTTGACCGTCTAATTATCCTGAATATTATTTCTCCCCTTTTTTCTCCTTGAAGTTTTATAAAGTCCCCTTATGATAATCTTTCCATCCTGACTTTCGTGGTCAACTGTTGCTGCTGGCAAAACCTGACGCTGTAGGAACACCTAGCACCCCGTCACCAGGACACAAAACGAGAATAATGTTCTACGTTTCTGCCCCAATCTTGTCATCGATCTTGCCGTGTGATAGTTTGGTGAGATTGGAGGTGGGTAATATCACTATAACAATAAAGGAAATTTTCTCTAAAGTGATCTGCTCCACAGGCACCTGTCACGGCCTCTGTTGAACGAGAAAAATGCACTTGCCTCCGTCGTGGCATGGTCATCCTAGCAATCTGGATTAAACTCACTCGCGTCTGGCCGGTATACTTCCTCCGTCCAAGGCATCACTTAGGGTGATATAACGACTCCTACTTCCTTCCTGGCGAACAATTGGCTTAGTCCATCCTCCCCGCCACCGACTGAGAGTTTGTTCGTCTTAGTAGCTCGGCAACCATTTCGAGGAATCGCAGGGCAGAGACGAAGACCGACTATCAAAGTTTATATCAAGCAAATTGACTCTAGCACTGCAATCTGGCCCCCATCCCTTACTTACGCCAGTGATTTCCCTAGTCATAAGTCCAATAAATCGAACACAGCGTTATGTGGTCCTTGCTGAATTGCGTGTCGACAAAGACTCAACGTCAACGGAGTCAAAAACGTCATCATCGTCGTATGTTTCATTTTCTTCATCCTCCATTACCTCCTCTTCGCAATCCTCATCCGGGCTCTCTGTAACACGGAGTGCCTCGAAGCGCTCCACGAACTCCACCTGGAGGCGCTTCAAGTAGCTTGCGAGGGCAGCATCGTCCATCTTGGAATTCTTCGCTTGCTTCAACTGCTCATGCAGGCTAAGTACCAGCTTGCGCTCGCTGATGAGTCGCTTTGCCTCCGAAGTTTGCTGTTTCTTCAATCTATCTTCGCGGATGGATTGGGAGACCCGCTCTGCCACGTCGATAAATCGCTCAGGAAAGTTCATTGCCTTTGCGAGTAGAATGCCGTATGGCATGTCGTCTACCTTGCCGGATTCGACTTTGTAGGTCATAGTCAACCTGGCATCGCCCTTGGCTGTGTTCGAAAGATGACTTGCGAGGTGGAGGTTGAGAACCCCAGGACGGTCGTTTAAAACTTCGGCTTTGGAATGTTAATCAACGTCCGCGGGTCTCAGACGCTTAACACTACTCACCGAGTTGCGCAAAATGCGTCGTGAACCAGACCTTCGCTCGACTTTGGATGAGTGCTTCAGCCATTGCGATCGCGATTGCCAGTCCATCACGAGCACTCGTCGATCGACCAAGCTCGTCGACGATGACCATGCTTTTATTATCCACATTGCTACGAGTCATTAGCACCAGCACTCCTCCGGACGCGGGCAACGCACTTGAGTATGAAAGCCATCTCCCGCATCTCCTTCGAAAAGGATGACAGATTGGCCTCGATGTTGTCATCTGTAGACACCCTAGCAAAGATGCTGTGGACAATGGGGAACGTAGCACGCTCGGCCGGCACAAAGCATCCAATCTGCGCCATAATCTGAAGCAGGGAAATGCTTTTGACGTAGATGGTCTTGCCGCTCATGTTACATCCGGTGATGATTTGAAAACGGTAGTTGTCATCGGCGTAGAAATCGTTGGGGATACACTCTTCCTTTAGCTCCTATCACTCTTTGTCAGATAACGTTGCAGAAGTAGCTGCAGAAACCCTACTCTATCCAAGATTGGGTGTCTCGCTGCCTTTAGTGCCAAAGTGTCCGAAATCTCTGGTCGAACCCAGTCGTAGGTTGAGCTGACTTGAGCAAAGGAGGCCAGCATATCGAGCAGAGCGACGGATTCACAGATACGATAGAGAATCGCTATCTGGGTTCTGATGTTGTCGATGAGGTCTTCGATCACCTTGTCGCATTGCATGGCGATCTCGGCTACAGAGTCGGAAATACGCTGATTTAGCTGCTTGAGGCGGATTGTCATGCACTCGAGATTACCGCGTTTCACAACTCGGTTGACTAGAACTTCCGGAATTGGTCGGTCTTCAAAATCCACTTCACGCATGCGGAGAGAGTAGCCGCGTTTTGGATCGTACTGGAGTTTGGCAGCTAGACAAAGTTCACCTGAAAGATGTCAGAATGCGGGCTTGTCGATGCGTTGAGAAGGATATCAATTTACTATTGAGATGGTCCACATGCTTGTGGACATCCTCTGTATTCTCCTTGTATGCCTGCCGGGCGACATCCAGAAGGCCGTTCACGCCAGCCTAGACTTAGTTAGCTGGATGAACCTAGCAAAGAGGTCGCTGGAGCTACCTTGACGGCAAAAGCCCGTTGATTGCGCTGATCGAGTGCTTTCTTGGTATGAGTAACGTCTTCGTGGATTGTCTCGTAGATCAGACTTCGCAGAGGGGCAATCATTTCAGGGCGGAAAAGGTCACGGATCTTCGTTAAGTGTGGCGAAACAGCAGGTCTCATGGCGTGATAAAGATCAGGCAGCCCATCGACGAAGGCTTTGACTTTGAGGACGTTGTCCATGGATGATTCTGTTGCTGCAACGGACGGTCGAGGCGGTACAAGTACGAGCTTCCTACGGTCAGCAAAATTACCACCATGTCGCGCCTTCATCACATACCCGGGTCAACATTTTCTCGACGTCGGGGAAGCTCAGCGCTGTCAAAGTCAACAAATGCCAGTCTTCGTCGCCGAGCTTTTCCTACCTTTTCTGACTTCTACAAACATCTCGACAGATTTGTGCAGTTCCTCGACGGCTTCATATCTCGGATCCAGGTATGATTCCTTGAGCGTACTGGGTTGTAGCAAGTTGCTACGCAGGGCTCGCGAGCCCATTGGCGTTTTTGTCTGGTTCAGCAATCCGACTAGACTGTCTTTTGACTGTGGTTTTCGGAGGTTCTGAAGAATCTCGAGTGATAGAATGGTTGAGACGTCGATCATCATGGTGTCTTCGCACGACTGGAAGCGTGCTCGCAAGGAGTTGGGGAAGATACGAATCGAATAATGATCCTCGATGAAGCTGACAGCCTGTTTTCTATGAGCATATGCCATAAATCGAGGACACATGACGCACCGCGGCAAACGAACAAGTCGCGTAGAAGCTGCCCTCCAGAGCGACTTTGATTGACTCGGCGTCCTCTCGAAAGGCACACGTGTTGACTCGATGCATGCCTTCTACTTCTGACCAGCACCTTCTATCAACAGAAGCGATCTTGGTGCCAGGCATATTCTCCTCGATATGGCTGTATAGTCTCGATTTTGGGTTCGGCGGACAATTTGGGCTTGCGATTAAGACGACGTGGGGCTCCATGATTTGAAGCTCGTGGATCGTTCTAGTGAAGAATCGGCTGTCTGTGATTTGGCTGAGAATGACCTCACCGGTGGCAACGTTGATTGATGCCATGCCCACGGACGGAGTGACTCCTCGAGCTTCGCTCAATGCACACACAATCTTGTGGTTTTCGCTGTCAGGGAGAGGAGTCCTGGAAGTGCGGCTGCTGTAGGAAGTCCCAGGTCGCGAGGTGTAAGACCGGCCCAATTGAGAGGCGTATGAAGAGGGTGATACGGTTTGGCGAGACCCAGTGGTGCCGCTGGTGTCGTCATAGTAGTCGTAGCTTGGGGTGTAGGCCAGTCCCGCCCTGCGGCCCGTAGAAGAGGATCCTTCAGGGGTAGCCGCGAGGTAGGTCGAGTTGGTGCTCTCGTTGTTGGGACCTCGTGCCTGGGATGAGAAATATGGCGATGACGTTCTCGAGATGGGCGTCTGGGTCTGCGCGGTTCGGAAAGATGCGACTGATCTCGCCCCGGACGGACGTCGGCCCTCCATGGCGATAATGTGGTGGAGGCAAGGCCAGATGTTGATTGATGGTTTCAATGGACGGCATCTACTAATCTTCTCGCTGCTGGATCAGTAAGATAGAATCAAATGATCCACAAGCTCAAAGTTGGAGCATCGCCAGAATAAAGCCCAAACACCTCACGATGGACGTCGAGGCAATCACAACCATGGGGGACCTGCCCGACTTACACGGGCAAGAGCCGGGGTTGTCCCGGTCGAACCTGCACCCAATTGGATGCGGGGGTGGAGCCACAGAATGCAGGAGCACAAGCCACGTCCAGCACAGACCACGTGAAACACAATTCCTCTTCAGCCACCCAACGACGAGCCGCCGATGACTACCAGTGGAGCAAACCTCATCCGCCCGGTGCACGTCTGGAAGAGTTTGCACAGGCTCCCCAACCCAATCCACACAGCTTTGCGCAGCAGCCGAACCGCGTCGCGGCGCGACACCCTTTTGAACACACCGAAAAAAGAGACCCCCCTCCCCCATCTCGACCGAGCAACCCGGTAGTGGATTTGAAGCTATCGCGATCTAGTCCTTTTGTTGCGCGCGCGTGTGTGTCGCGGTCTGTGTGCGACCGCCCGAGGGCCACCGCCGAGATCCTCGTTTGCCGATTGCCATTTCCTCCGCCTGCTGCCGCCGCCGCCCAACATGTTTGGCATCCTGGGCGCCGTCAATGTCGACAGCAACACCAAGACGTACTCCTCCTTCGAGGAGCTGTTTGCCGCCCTCAAGGCGCGCATGCAGAAAGATGGCTACAAGGTCGTCAAATCCCGCACGCATCGCAACAAGGTCGGCGGCACATATGAAAAGGGCAGCGAGGTGGTGCGATGCGATCTCGTCTGCGACCGCGGCGGCCAGCCATACAAGTGCACCGCGACCCAGCTGAAAACGACCACCAAGAAGACGGACTGTCCATGGAAGGCCAAGGCGGTCAATCGCAAGACTATGGGCGCATGGCTCTTAACCATCATCTGCGATGAGCACAACCACGAGCCGAGGACACCTGATCCGCCGACAGATGAGGAGGACGCCGATGCCGAGGGGGATGCCGATGTCCAGGATGCATCAGCCAGTGGGTTCTCTCCGTCGTAGCTGTGTGATTTCGTCATCTAATACTGACCTGTAGTAGTGCCTGAGCAGGACAACTCGATTCCAACACCAGATCCCGAAACGTCGCGAGCCCTTGCCGTAGCCGGCGTTTCCACATCCCAAATGCGACTCACCGGCGATACCTTCCACAACTTCAAGACGGAATATCGGAAGATGTCCAAACCCGAGCGCATGGGTATTCTGGCCCAGCTGCAGCTGCGCGTAGCGGCTCTCTATGCCATTGAGAACGAGGACATACAGAGGCAAGAGCGGCAGGCAAGGCAGGAGAGGAAACATCAAGAGATTGAAGACAATCGTCGAAAATCTCAAAGCACGCAGCAGACGCAGCAACAGCAGCAGCAGCAAACACAAGCTCAAACACAACATCACCAGCAACCACAACAACACCAACCGCAACACCAAACACACCAATCACATCAACAACATCAGCAGCCACAGGCCCAGAATCATAACCATAATCATAACCACGCTCATGCGCATGCTCATAATCGCGCCGCTCAGCAGCAGCAGCAGCAACAGCAACAGCAGCAGCAGATGACGCAAATGTCGCGCGACAGCATGACGGGAATGCCTAAACACCCGTTCGAGCAGTCGACCCACGACGAGCACGCTCAGTACCGTGAGCGGCAGGCGGAGGCGAGCAACCGCCATCAGCAGAATTTCATAAACATGGCGCGAGAGCACATGGGCAACGCCGTGCAGCAGACGCCCGTCCAGCAGACCCCGATCCCGGTGCCGCAGTTCGGGATGCAACAAGCGCCAGGACCGAACGCGAACAACGTATTCCAGCACTACAGGAATACGCCGGCGAACAACCCGGGAGCATCGGCGGGTGGAGGCACGCCGGCCCAGCAGAAGCGCCGAGGCCGGCCTACCAAGAAAAACGCCATGGACCAGCAGAGTCTTGACCCGAGCATGCACATGGGGAGGTAGTTCGACCCCGACCGTGAGATCCACCTCGATCGTGAGGCTAAATGATGGTTGCTGTGGTTTAATAAGGTGTAAAAAAGGGCCGAAGTCAGTGTACGCGAGCAGGCCGGACGGACGGAGGATATGGGGGCGTTTTTATGGACATCCAGCAGGCCAACACCGGACAAGGATGTGGCCTCTCTCCTTCGAGTGTATGTTTTCTTATCCTCGCGGAAAAAGCACAGTTTCGGGGATGGAGCCGCAGGGATTTTGCTCCGGAGTCAGTTTACTCGTTATTTTCATACCACAGCCGGGGGGAAATGCCTTTTTCTTCCTTTTTATGTCGGTCACAGGAGACAAGAATATCGGCATTCCACCCGCCTTAACAGAGATTCGCTCTGTACCCCACCAGTTCCAGATAGCGCTGCACCATGGACAATTAAAGTGGAGACGGTCGCAACAACGGACAAGTTCTCGCCGACGTCCCTTTCAAAATTTCTGCCCCACCATCCCGCATCACCCATCGTCGAAATAATTTCACCACCACTTTTTCAGACCCGGCGGCGGTCAATCCACACTACCAGTACAACACCACCCAAAACCACCACCGCCAGGCCGCATCCACAAGCCATGGCGACGGTCGTACCCCCGCCGTCGAAACGCCAGAAGCGCGAGACGCTGGCCAGGACACAGACGCAGCAGGATGTCGACGCCGTCGCGCCGGGCCTCGAGGGCTCGTTCAAGGCCCGCTTCGTCGACGGCGACGGCCAGCAGCTCGCCGAGGTGATTGAGGTGCCTCTGGCCGACGCCTCGGAGAAGAATCTCACTCTACTTCTCAACACCCTTCTAGGAAAGGTAATTCTCCTCCCCGGAAAGCATTGCGAAAACCACGAGTTTCGAAGGCTAACAACCATCTCACAGGAAAGAGAAGAGTTCCTCCCCTACAAGTTCCGCATCCACATCCCCGATTCCGACATCATAATCGAGACCTACCCCTCCAACCTCCTCGAGACCCTCCGCGCCAATGGCGTCGCCAACCCCTTCGAGACGACAATCACCCTCTCCGCGGAGCCACAGGCCGTCTTCAAGGTCCAGGCCGTCACGCGCATGGCGCACAAGATCCCCGGCCACGGCGAGGCCATCCTCGCCGCCCAGTTCTCCCCGGAAACCAGCAAGCGCCTCGCCACCGGCTCCGGCGACAAGACCGCGCGCATATGGGACACCGAGACGGGCACGCCAAAATACACCCTTGCGGGCCACGCCGGCTGGGTCTTGTGCGTCGCGTGGAGCCCCGACGGCCGGCGCCTCGCCACGGGCAGCATGGACAAGACGGTGCGGCTCTGGGACGCGGACAAGGGCGTCGCGGCGTCACAGCAGGCGCTCACGGGGCACAGCAAGTGGGTGACCAACATCGCCTGGGAGCCGTACCACCTCTGGCGCGACGGCACCCCCCGCCTGGCGTCCGCGAGCAAGGACGCCACGGTGCGGGTGTGGGTGGTCAACACGGGCCGGACGGAGCACGTCCTCTCGGGCCACAAGTCCAGCGTCAGCTGCGTCAAATGGGGCGGGACGGGGCTCATCTATACGGCCTCGCACGACAAGACGGTCAAGGTATGGGACGCCGTCAAGGGCACCCTCGTGCACACCCTCTCCGCGCACGCGCACTGGGTCAACCACCTCGCCCTCTCCACCGAGTTCGCCCTGCGGACCGGCTTCTTCGACCACACACCCACCCCGGACACCGAGGACGCGCGGCGGGCGAAGGCGAAGGAGCGCTTTGAGAAGGCCGCGCGCGTGCAGGGCAAGGTCGCGGAGCGCCTCGTCTCCGCGTCGGACGACTTCACAATGTACCTCTGGGACCCGTCGTCCGGCACGAAGCCCGTGGCGCGCATGCTCGGCCACCAGAAGCAGGTCAACCACGTCACCTTCTCGCCCGACGGCACGCTGATCGCCAGCGCCGGCTGGGACAACCACACCAAGCTGTGGAGCGCGCGCGACGGCAAGTTCATCAACACGCTGCGCGGCCACGTCGCGCCCGTCTACCAGTGCGCCTTCTCCGCCGACTCGCGGCTGCTCGTCACCGCGTCGAAAGACACCACGCTCAAGGTGTGGTCGATGGCGTCGCACAAGCTCGCCGTCGACCTGCCGGGCCACCAGGACGAGGTGTACGCCGTCGACTGGAGCCCGAGGGACGGCGGGCGCGTGGGCAGCGGCGGGAAGGACAAGGCTGTGAGGTTGTGGTGCAACTGAGAGCGGGAGAGACGGCGACGGCACGGCTTTGTTTCGGGATTTAGAACGGATACACAAAAGAATGAAGAATATACCCCCTTTTTCCCAGCTACCTTACGTATGGTTTCACATGATTTTTGGGGCGACTTTGTTATGACCTGTACGTGTGTAAGAGAATGTCATCCTCAGATCATGGCGTACCTGCTTCACAGTCTATCTGGTGCGATGCAGCCGCAGAACGATGTGTAGTGTGGAGGCGCTACGGCTTTCTACATCGGGGGATGAAGCCCCCAGAAGGCGACTTGGATGGCTTGCATATGTTGGGGGTGATTGCAGCTGCATGATCACAATCTTGCTGGGAATGAGTAGTCCGGCTTGTCAATCCTTGACACATTGGAACACCGTAATTGAGACATCAAGATGTCAACGTGAGGATAGCTGAGCTGCTTCGTACACCTTAGACTGATGGACCGGCTACCTCCCGGCCCGGGATACCCCGCTCGGCGCACCTTTCGACCCCGGGCTCCACTTCCGGGCCAGCGGAGTGGTCTCGGAGGGCTCGCGGCACTGTCGGATGAATGACAGAGGCCCGTATCAGGTGCTCCTCGAGATAAGTCACATCATCATGTTATTCCCCACACCAAGCCTCCCCTGAACAACGGGCCTCGCACCAATTTTCGTCACATCAGGGACGATGAGTATTCAGAGGTCGTGCCCTGGTTGTCGGCACATCGCGAGACCGGACCGGACCAACACAACGGAATCATCGCACGTACCTCAAGAAGAGAGCACGCGTACCCAGAAGTCAATGTTCATCTCCTGTACCCGATCTCCCCAACAAGTTGCCGATCCCCACCCAAGACGGTGTCTGGCTTCTCCTGCACGTCTCCCGCTGAGGTGCCATGGCATTGGAGCTGCTTGGCCGTGAGGCATGTGTTGGCAAATAAGGAGATGCAGAGGTATCTCTGAGGCCGCTGGAGAGGCTGAAAAGGGAACTGCAATGCTTCCCCGTCGTGCAGAGGTGCGGGTACGTGTTCGGCAACGGATCCTGGGCGGGATAAGCCATCGCCGCTCACTCCCACGTTTTGACCTGGCTCTCTCCTCCCCGACAACATAAGCACTCAATGGTCTCTGCAGCCCCGAAGCGATCGTCTCCATCAGGTTACGATTCCCGCGCCAGTGGTGCAAACTGCGTTGGCGATTACCTCTGTTCTTTGTAATCGACAGTCATCGCGTCTCTTGAGGACTAGCCAGCGTGACAGCGGAAACACGGGACCGGGCCGCCCCTAGTAAAGAGTTCAGCTCATCGACTTAAGCCGTAGTCATGGCCGTCTGGGCCGGAAGGCCGAGCGCTAAGCGTACATCCTGACTCCTTCCATGGCAAAACGTTGACAGCTCCATGAAGTGACCGACGTCGAGCAGCTAGCTGTGTCAACTTGCTGGTTCTAGACCACAGAATGCAGCCAGGAGAATGCAGAATCTGTCCGGCGGCCATCCTGCAGGGCTGCTGCGGCGAGCGAGATCCGTCTGGAGCATGGAAACCAGAGCCTGGGGCGGGGGAAATTCTATCATTTATGACGATTTTCCTTTTTCCGTCGCCCATGGAGGCGGACGGACTCATGCAAGTCGACTGGTTCGCCGTCGGATTGGGGGCGAGTGTGCTTGGAGCTATCTCACTGTCACGCCTGGCGAGGGCTGTGCCTTGGCTGGCGTCTTTACTAGTTTCTGACGCCTTGTATAAATCCTTCATCTGACATTTAGCCTATGGAAACCGCAAGGGCTGAAGGAACCCGATGCCTCATCGGGTGATGTCGGGCACGCGCTGGTGGGCGGTTGGCGAGTTGAAATTGCTCGGGGTGACAAGGAGCGCTTTGAAGATGGGATTTGGACCGCCCCAGAAAGAACAAGGTGTGGGTTGGTGTGAAGTCGCATCACCGCCGCGACTGGGGTTGAGGTCTGGAGAAGATGGTGGCTCGGACTGGGGTGCCGTTGGTTGATGTGGGGAGGGATGGGATGGACCAGGAATGGATCTGGCTTCTGCTGTGGATTAACCCGTCTGGATGCGCCGAGTGAGATATGCCACGGGGTGGAAGTCAATGTTTTGACTGGAGGGAGGAACATTCCAGATTCCAGCTTAGATCCGTGGTCTGGGGTTGATTGGGGCCTTTGTGGGATATGCAGTATCAGAGTTGCAGGCGTCCTCGTCTTGCGGCCGCGAGTGAGGCATTTCCAGTTTTCGACGTACAGCAGTCGCAAAACCCAAGCCCGGTCGACAAGACGGCTTGCGGTCCTTGATGCTGCCAGTTGTACAGAGTAAGGGCTCGGCGAATTGTTGCGCAATGCTCTTGTCGATCAACATCTCGTGTAAACAGCCAAGCGAACGCGCCGATCGTCAATGTGTTACCCAACGGTCCCAAAATTGTCAAATCCCAGTCGAGCGCATGACCATTAAGGTGTTTCCTCCCATGATTGCCAGCCAACCCATTCAGGGCTGAACTGACCGAACGCATCGTGAGAAAATATGGCACAAGGTGAGAGACGTGACCAAGTCCAAGGCCAAACCCCTCACCAGACCCGAGGCCTCCAGACCACTCACGACAGCGCGATTTGTCCACTGCCCCTCCCATCCCCAGTGCCCAGCAGCCCAGAGTTTGATAATACGCGTTCGGGCTTTGATTCGACCTGATTCGGTCTTCTCCCCTCACCTCTGGGCCGGGTTGATGGAGGGCAGTAAGATCGACTGCACACTGGTAACCTTCTGGATTGAGAGGCTTGCATCAAGCACATGTTCATGTCGCTGATGGCGGCTTTGCAAGCAAGATTGACTAGGGTGGTGATGGAGCTAGCTGGGCAACATCAACCGCCAATCGAGGCTTTGGGGAATTTCTTCATCGGATAGGTATGCGCTTTCACGGACATTGAGAATGGAAACTTTCCCCGCCCCGTGGCCTCCGTTTCCCGCCATCCAGTCCGGCGAACCTGAACCTGCTGCTACTGAGCCACACACTGCCTGTCAAAGTGGATGGAGTGAGAACAATCTGGGTCGAGCTGCCCGGGTGACTGATCAAAGTGCCTTGCGTGATGGAGCCGTGGCGAAAAACATGTCCCCCCAGCGGCTCGGCTGCGGCGTCTCCAGCAAGACCCTCCCGTCACAAGGGCAGAGTTCCCCATATCGCGGGCCAGGGTCCTCGTCGTCTTCTCCAGCAACGCTGCTGCAGGGCCAGAGAAGAAACACAGCGCCGGGAGGAGAGTGAGAAAGAAGGAAAAAAAAAACGTGGAACACTGGCCCAAACCCGCAGGAGCCGTGGACCCGGCCAAAGCCGGTGTTTCTGCCAGGGGTGTCTGGGCAGTGACATGGATGGGCGCGGATGGGTGTTTGCAAGGTTGCTTTGGGCGCTCGTTCAAACTCTGAAAGCTTCGTCGAAGACCCTGCCGCTTCCAGCAGCGAGTTGAGTTAAGCAACGGCCAGATGCTTCGCGACATACCGCACGCAAAGTCAAGCTCAAGGTTGGTTGTGACTACTTACTAAGTAGTAGAGGCTAGTTCGAGAGGCATGTTGGGGTAAGAGGATGTATGTCGCAACACGAGAGAGACATGGGATTGACTTTGGGGATCGGCGTCGCGCCACGCCCAATGCGAACCGCCCGGGCGGAGACAAGCTCTCGGGAGAGTGTCGCCGAGTGTAGAGCTGTGCTGCATGGTGTGTAGTGTAGCTCTGGGTTTGGGGAGCTCCCGACCTTAGCTCCAGCTCGAGAGGCGAGGATCACGTTTTTGGTCGACGGGAAGTTTGCTTCCTGACGAATGATCTCGAGCGGTGCTGCGAGGGTTTTGCGACGGCAGGTGTAGAGACGTAAATTTCCCTGAACACGGTTGAAGTGTTTTCTTGTCGCCCACGGCCGTAGGATTGTCGACATACAGATGGTCGTGGATCTGATGGAATGGCTGGCTGGATGGCGACTTCATCGGCGAACCGCAGTCGAAGAGTTGCAGACTAGCAGGTTGCGACCACGCAGCGGGCACCGAGTGGACGAAGTTGATAGCCTCATGCTCATTGCCCCTTACGAGTGCTCACGGAGCCAGAGGCAGGTCCAGATTGGTGAAGACCAAGGTAAGCAGGTATGGCCAGGCTTGGCAAGGCGAGTTAGCGAGCATGAGGTGCATATGCAGAGTCGATGTTGGATGCGCAGCAGCGGCGAACGACGTGCGTGGTGCGTGGCAGGCGGCAATCTGACAGTTGACGACGCGCGCTGTCATGGTGGTATCGCCGAATCATTGGAGTGCCTTGTTGATTAAGGGCCGATGGACGTGCCGAATCTCGTCAGGCAGAGAAGGGTGATGTGGGAATGGTGGTGGTTTGGTTGTCGAGATGGTGGTGACGATGGCCACGACGATATTGGTGGTTGGTGTTTTTTAGTCTTTCCGCTTCCCCTCACCATCTGGCCAGAAAGAGGCAAGAAGAAGAGGGGTCAACGATGGGAGGAGACAATGACAACTCAGGGTAGGGGGCACCTGACGATGGCGACGATGTCTCCCCCTGGGCGTAGCTGCCCTTGCCTTGCCTTGCCATACATCTAAGCTGTTGCATCCACGCGGCCATCCCACTCTCTGTGTGTTGTGTTGCTCAGACGAGGCGGATGGGATGAGGTAACGATGAGCAAACGGGCCCTCGAGTGTTTGCGGACACGCGCCCCGGTCAAAAGACTGGAAAACATGATTCTTCTTCTTCTTCTATGGCGACACTGGATTCTCTGAACCCAAGTCTCAGGGCCTGGACCGGGCTGTCTGTGTCTGATCTGGTGCTGAGGGGC